>JAKUBJ010000148.1:0-12679 GCA_030566855.1 Tortispora sangerardonensis | reverse complement strand
GGGGGCGGTATGGGGATTTGAATTTTTCCCAATTTCCACCGAATCCCCCCCCATCTCCATTAAAAAACCTTAATTTCTGACATGGGGGTAAAATCGCCCCCTACATCACTGCTTTGTACTATCGTTAGATTTCCAATCCAGACCTCTGGTTCGAGTATGTGCGATCAGTAATCGTTCCTCTTTGATCCTGTATTATCTTAAGTAAAACTAACTAAAGTACTCTTAATAACAACACACAATTCTATTCTCAACCTAGATAAATAGACAGGGAATTATATAACACAATCCTTATATATGGGTTTATCACAGAAGTTACTTAAAGAATAAGACTACTGTAATATATCAATCAAATTGTAGAACAATATAAGAATATAGATATAAACGATAAAACAAACTAGATAAATTTTTAAAAGATAAGATATGGTTCAAGAACCATCAATAAGGGGTATTTATAGCAATCCTGTTAACACAGGGTAAATAGCAAATTAGTCATGTACGAATTCCGCACAATGACCTAGCTACCCCTAACCTTGGACACTAGTCTTAACTTTATTTTAGTCTGATCTACTGAATGTGGTAATCCCAATATATCACATGATCCACATTCCAACAGGTCTTTGGCTTTTGCTCTATGCAACAGCACAAGTTCTAGCATACGAATATGGCCCTCAGCTGAGTAGGTTTTACGATCGACTTGTGATGTGTCACAAGTCTCAGCCCTTTTCATTACTTCCTTCATTGCGTAGTTTCTCATAAGCTGATTTACAAAAACATTTCGCGGTGTACTCCAAGTACTCATTTGTTCAGATTTAGCATGTGCTATCTGTTGGCTATATAGAGACATACAAGCTGATATGTAGTTTTCAATGGTTGAGTATGAGTATGGGACGTTTTTCTTAACTCCTTTTTTATCTATATACTTCTTGGTCGAACCTCTATCCTATAACTTCTTAAGAAATGTAGTGAGCTTTTATCGGTTATTTTGTAACGTTCAAACCCCTCTTGATCAATATACAACTAATCACAAACTGTTTCCAATGGTTTATTTTAGATTCATATTTTTTTAGTGCCTATTGGCATAACATCCTGTCTGTCTCGCTGAATCTGGTCTTCGGCTTCATTTTCAAGAACTTCTAGTTCTGCAGCTCTTCTAATCATACTTTGGGCCGCCTCTGCCTCTAGCAAACGTATTTCTCTTCTTGCAGTATAGTTCTGACCTGTTAGATATGATTGACTGTTTTGGCGATTTTCTTTGTCCTCGACGTCTTTGTTTAATATTTTGTACTTTACTCTGTTCGGCGCGTTTTTGTTTATCAGATTTTTTGCTTGCTTTGTAATCCTCAATATCTATGTAGCGATTCCTCCCAGATTTGTCCGTAACACCAATTAATCGAAGTACTTTTACTCCTGGTACAGACTGTGGAGTTTTAGGACCTACCATTATTTTACTTTCTTATAAATAGTTTTTTGGTGGGTTTTCTGTGTTCTTTGCAATCTGAAACAGGATTGCAAGCTTTAAATCTTTAGAATGCTTTTACAAAGAGCTTTCTATCTTACAAATTCAATACTGGAAGTAGCTGTTGCTAATTGATGATAGAAAGTAGTATATGTATATATATATAGTTAAAGAAGCTCCCCCTGAATAAGAATAAGAAACGTAGACGCGCTTTAAAAACGGCACATACGCGACGTGCGTGAGCACTCTAAGTCCCTTAGGCGTTAGGGGACTTATTTTTCCCATCTAGATCGTTACTAAGGAAAAGTTAAAGAATGTGGATGTCCAAGTGCTTAATGTGAGCATTTTCTACCCAGTCTATGGAAATCCGGGTATTGTCACATAAGCTCGGTGTTGTACGGAATCTAGCAGAACACTAAAGTTCCATATTAACCGGTAGCCGCGAGTATAAGAGGACACGCTAGTGTACTCTTATCAACAGACAACTTTTATATATATTTTCAATACAGAATTATACATAAGTTATATCTACCTTATCTATTCTAAATAATTGAAGACAATAATACCAGGTATATATAGATAGATTTACGTTATTATACAGGTTAATAATATAAGTGTATCTAGAGTAATATTAGAAGCTTCGTATAAGAACTTACTCAGCTTACCTAATACTCAATTCTACAAGAATATAACTTAAATTTAGGTTTCAATCCGGACTAATCCGCACAGTGTGACCCAAAGAATTAGTCCCTCTCTTTATTTTCCTGACTAAACATGGAAGATGTGGTAATCACAATATATCACAATATATCACATGATCCACATTCCAACAATTCAAGTATTCATACAGATATAGAACCATTAATCCAGGGTAATGTACAAAAATATTTTCGACTTGTAGGGGTATTTTTTAGGTTGGCGCTCTACCTGGCAAATATCTCAACGAAAGTTTTGTGTAAAACTAATAAATGAAGCAGATCATGATTTTTCTATTTGTCAGAAATATTTTCCTTAATTGCAATATTCTTGTCACAATTTGAACAAACTATTGTCCTTTAATGACCTTCATGCTGCATGATATAACTAATTTTGTCCATGTATCCTAATATAACTCTCCTGAAGCGTAGATATTACAAAATTCTTCACGAACTTTGCAAAAGCTACTCGAACGTTTAATTGAAAGCTTGCAGTTTATACAAACTTATATCATGTAAATTATATTTCATATCAAAAACAGTTGAAATGTCCATACAAAAGAAAAACCCTTACAAACCAAAATATCTTTGCAGTGCAAAAATATTTTTGCACCCTGCCATTGATAACTTGAAATATTATTCCGAAATTTTCCCTAATTCATAGCAAAGGTACCTTTCAAAGATACTTGGATAATGTTCTCCCAGACAGCTACATCAGTGAGATAATAGTACGCTTTGCGGATCTACTCAGAGCATAGTGAGAAATTGTAAAAACCAGTTTTCTGTGCACCAACCCCTTTTTAGGGACTCAACTGAATTTATTTGAAGTGCTTTAAGCTTTTTGCAAGTATACGTAATAGGCTGAGGCTACCATTTTCTTGAATTTGTCAATACTGTATTACATCTGTTACAGTAGCGCTATTGGTCAAAGGTTTTAATAAGAATGTGAACCATACTCCTTCCAATATTTCCTACCCCTAAGTAGATTTCATCTTAGAGATCAATACAATTGAGCCAGGGCATCCAGGCATTTGGTGATAAACGGTTTTCTCTGCAATGCAACCTGTTCTGGGATTCAAATGTATTGTACTGTATTTATAGATTAGGTAACACGCTCAAATAGATTTGGTACGCGAAACAATATAATTGGTGGCGATGAATGGTAAAAGTTACGTGCCGACAAATGTGTGTGGGACTACGATTGATTACGTCAGTCTATTATATAGAGTCATATGTTCAATATGTGATGCATGCATGAAACAGCAGCGCAGTTATTCCTATCTATTGCGCGCCGATACACGGAAAAAATCTATGCTACAATAGATAGCTTCACAGTTCTGATCAGATATGTCCCACTATAAAGACGTCAAGTTAGTATAAAACTGCACACAAAAGCTATACAATGCGATAGAAGGTCAAACCTCCTGGTTGTAAAAAATCCCATGCAGCATGAACCTGCGACACATCAAAGCCATCCTGCAATTTAAATTACAAAGTGCAACATTCCATATACTTTTTAAATTTATTTCTGATGGTCTGCGTCTTTTCAAATCCGGAGTGGTTTGTACGTTAGAGTAGAGGATGCTTTGAATAGACACTGAAAGCAAGCTTCATCCGTTGCAAACACTACTCAAAGACTCATGGAAGACAAAAACAGATTCAATAAAATAGAACATCTATAAAGGTGTTAAAAGTTTAGAGTATATGTTGTGCTATTTTGATGTCTAAGATGATGTTTGGTTAAGAGTATACCCCATAGTCTCCCATATGCCGAAGAGTATACTTCGCATTCTCTTGTAATTTTTTGATCAATAAATCTATTTTGACAGTTGCAATACAGCACTGACAAGTTTACTAAAATGATTGCAAAAACCAATTATAAAAGTATGCAAAAGTCTTAATATACTTCAAATAAATACAGTCAAGTCCCAAAAGACGGTGCATTACAGAGAAAACCGGTTATCACCAAATGCCTGGATGCGCTGCAACTAGGGGGTGGTGGGGTTTTACAAACCGCGGTTTTTAAAAAAATCAATTTAAAAAAATTCCTATTCTGGACTGAAAACGTTCCAGATTGAAGCTTGGGATTCCAGATTAGGAATTGTTTTTAAAATTGAAAAAATAAAACCGCTGCTTTTAAAAAACCACCATCCCCTAGCTGCAGCTGAACGCAATTTTTACACGATGTATGCAAGATGAGTCACACTATTCGTACTATTATACGTACTTTATTTTGCTCGATCAAGGTTGTTTGTACTCTAGAGCTTCTTAAATAACTTTTAGAATGAATAAAGCTGGCTTTCAGACAGGGATGGGGCGGTCAGCCATTTGGTCGCCGCCACCGCCAGACCGCCATAGTGTGTAGGCAAATGCGTGTATAAAGTATACGGCTCATAAGCGTTTTGGAATTCAATATTCTAAGCCAAAATACACTTACCCGGTATAGTTGAAATATTGTGATGACAGCCCATTTCTTAGACTGTGCGGAACTATGATGATAGTAGCACAGGGTAATTAGTATTGTTCTATAACCTTCGTATTCTACTACGTAGACTTTCTCTCTTTATTCAATTCTTATATCATTTACTTTATTTACATATTTATTATTATTATTATTATTTAAGGTAAACTCAGTTGGATCACTCATTATTATTATATTATTATTTGTATCATTGTTGCTACGAGATCTCTCCGTACCCTATAGTATCGTCGCTATTCTCTAACTTACCCTAGTTATAGTTTACACAGCTATAGGCAAGTCCGCACAAGACTTAGGGTCTAGGGAATAGGTCTCACGTCTTGCACAATTTAGACATTTGATATAGTTTCCCGGGATGTTTAATAGATAACAATGATGATATATTCAAGTTAAGAAGTACGTACTTAGTTATCTATGATAATGTAAAGAATAAAGGTAACTTATCCTTATGTTGTAGAATCGTAGTTGTATTACTGTATCTTCCTAGAATCGGAGTATCTTATGAGTTGAATGATAAGTGATACGGTATCCAATATATAAACTCTCCATATAGGCAAGTCACTGTGCAGTCCTAGGTTAGTTGGACAAACAGAGGCTTGTATATACAAATAACTTATAAGTCGGGGTTCTTTCAATTCTGCAGTTAAGTATCCTCTCCATAAAGAAGAATAATATCTAATCGTAGTATCAAA
Organism: Tortispora sangerardonensis; assembly: GCA_030566855.1. Lineage (NCBI taxonomy): Eukaryota > Fungi > Ascomycota > Trigonopsidomycetes > Trigonopsidales > Trigonopsidaceae > Tortispora > Tortispora sangerardonensis. The sequence goes on along the minus strand of JAKUBJ010000148.1, from coordinate 7,357 downwards.
GTATTGTGGTTTGGTTACGGTTTATTACTAGAAAGCAACGAAAATAAAGTCAAATAAAAGTTAGGTTCAGAAAAAGAGGAAACTACTGCTTTTATAGTGCTTTTGCTCTGCATTTTGACCTCATAAGAGGGTAATCCAAAATAGCGAGCAACACAAATATTTCATGGGGCGGTCAGCCATTAGGTCGCCGCCACTACCAGACCGCCAGCAAATTTTGGCCTTACCGCCCCAGCCCTGCTTTCAGACTGTATTCAGCGCAATGACGCAAAAACGCGTCTTGAGGTCCTATGATATCTAATAATATAAGAACATAAAGAATAAATTATAAAGTTTAAGTAAAAAATGGAGTTTTCAAATCAACCTCAGACAACGACAAATTGTCGTATTAAAAAACTAATTTCAGATTCATTTAAACGAGAGTAGGATTTATTTTATCGAATTTTAAAATTGAAAATATGTTAAAATTTGCGTTGTAAAAGTGGATTCTCGCTCTCTTTTTATTCATTTACGTCAACTGAACTTTTAATATAAAAACTGGGTCGACCAATTCTGGTAAACAAGCTTATTTTATTGGACAATATACGCCATGATTTATCTTTAAGCTTCACCAAGTAGCTGTTATAACTTATTTACAATTTAAGGACTGATTATTTGGTGTTGAATTTCTTTATTTATTGAACTCCTGTTAGATTTGCTTGAATAGAACCGACTGATCTATTGGGGCCTTCACGTTTCCTTTTGATTCAATTTCACATTTCTATTGTTGCTATGATCTGTGCGAAACGGACGTTACATAAACCATAGACAGGTAGAGGTGCTTCAGCCATCGGACCGCTAAAGGATGATCTAGTTCCCTCAATGATTCCAGGTGGTGCGTTAGTCGCATAACTATGTGAAGCTGGGGGGTTTGAATACTTCTTAGAAGTTAGAGATTGAACAAGTGTCACTTGATGTGCTGCCTGTATATTTATTGCTACGTTAGGAGAGATGTTTTGCCAAGAATTTAGTCAGAGTGAAAGCTGTTAGAGCTAACATATTTGCTTACCTTGTTTTTTGACTTAACTAAAGTTTTTCATTTTTTCTTGATTCTAATAGAATATATAACTTTTTAATTTTTTTGAAAATAGAAGTTAGCAGTTGAGACTCTTAATCTGTTCGGACATGCACTTAAATTGGTTTGATAGTAAGTTTCGATATAGAAAGTATACAAATTAGGCAATACTACCGTCAAAAGCAGAGAAAGCTCTTTAAAAAGCACTGTTTAAGACATCACGAAGTTCCTTAGATTTATAATCACAAAAAAGATGAGCAATTTGTTGCAACCCATACTTAACTCGCTTGATAGTCAGTTAAAATGTAAATGCTTACAGCAATATAGAGTAGAGTTTACTAAAAGTAAAAGCCAAATAAAAAATATTATTATTAAAGGAGCTTTGCTAAGAGTAATAAAACACTTGTAAATAAAGTATTTGATAGAGTGGCTGATAGATATCCAGAAACTGAATTGTAAAATTCAGCATTAAAAAAAAATTTACATTTATTTAAATTTATTAAGATATCCATTCTCCCTTCTTAAGTAGAATCCTATAATATCAAAAAAATCAACTTTGAGTAAATACCTCGCACAAAATTTCACCTTGTAAAACTTACACCCTTAAAACAGTTTTGTTTTCCGACTAAGTGTTTGAAATGAATAATAACAGAAGCATCCATAAATAGTATAAAACAATCTAAAAAAAATAGAGTTTGTCCTTCTGATTGAGAAATTATCCATCAACTAGTATCCAAGCATGTATGTGACAAATGAGCCTCTAATGATGAAGTCGCAGCACAATTACTAGCGATGCTTTTCTTGGTTTCTAGAAATTGCTTCAGCCGTTTCTGCCAGGGAAGTACATCTTGTTCTAACGAATGATGGAAAGTAGGGAGGCATAGGACGTCCGCTGATAGTAAGAGGTAAAACTCTACTTGGGTGGCTGTTCTTGGCGAACGTGCTCGATATCAAGCCCACTTTTTTTACAGTTGAAGCTAAAGTATGAATATAAGTTTCCAATGTCTTTGAGAACCAGATTAGAATGTATAAGAAGCAACTCAGATTTCCTAATTGAATTTTGCCTAATACCCTTTCCGAATGCTTCTTTGAAAGCTCCAATGTTACTTGCACTGTCTGTGAGAATTTAATGTGGGTTGAGATTGTCAATAGTACATTTAATCCATTTAATTCAAGCGAGACTTAATACTTTGGCGTCAGTACTCCTTTTAATGTGAACAAGTTTTAATTTAATAGAATATCCCCAAAAGCCAGAGTTTGCTGCACAACAACTATTCTCACTTTTATTGTTTGTCTAGTCATCAGTTATATGCCTTAAGGATGATTAATCTAGAAAAAAAATAAACAAGTTGATTATATCTCGATGCAAAGTTTGCATACGATACTAGCTGATCAGTATCAGAGCACTCTTAGGATTTGGAATATTAAAGTGCACGGTAGTTTCCTCGAAGTCTAAAATGAGGTTTTTTTCCCAGGCCAGCTAAACTCTGCCTGCCTGCAAGAAGCATTTTAGCAAATAAAAACTAGAAAATCAACTTAACATTTGCTTTCAAAGCTCAACACAAGACATCTTCCGCGAAGATGAGCAAGAGTAAATGTGTGCTATTGGATTAGTAACCAGTATAGCTATCCCATATTATAGATGAGATATAATAACTTATATACGAATAAATATAATTAATAATTAATATAAAGGCGACAATGAGTTAAAGCCACCAGAACAAGATAGTTCTCCTGAATGTATTGTCTAAGTTGCTAGCCTCAATTCAGACACCCAGCATCTTTATATACATGTAGTATATCCCATATATAAAATTCTGCTTCTAATCCATTCTAAGGAACAGCGTAATAGTTTCTATGGCAGCTATAAGCTATATTTACGGCTACAAGATGCTTTGTCATTTTTGTCAAGTCTTATTTTGCAACATTTACGTGCTATTTTCAAACAGCCCTAAAGAAGGATTTTGTTTTTCTTGACTCATTTTTCTGGATTGATCTACAACAATATCAAATCAAACTTTGATCGCTTTTCAGTTTTAAGTCAGCCATAAATCATGGATAGGTTCTGGTGTAGAAGGAACGTGATTATCAGACTTCAGCAATTGTACGGTTGTTTGACCATGATCTACGTGATCTTCAACAACAATATACAAAAGTATGAATATTAAATACTATATTTATTCTACCTATTGAATATAAGTTTATGGGGGTTTGAAAAATTATAACTAAGTTTTTGTTTGATTAGCCTGAAAGACAGAAATATACACAAAGTACATTTTAAGTTTTACTTTACGATAAAGTCTACTCCAAATTCTATACATTTCTATTGTTGATAGAGTTCATTCTCAATCTCTCTAAAAAGATCCAGACTCATGAAATGGAGAAACGAAAGCAAAGTTTTCTTATGCAACACAACTCCTGTAATATCATAAATATTATCAAAAGTAGCATTATTCAACGTAACAAAACATAGACACTCAAACTCAGGCATTTCTTGTATTTAAGTTCTAGTAGATAATAAACCACTCTCAAAGATACAAGCATTAGAGAATCACATCCTGTAATCATGTCTACGTGAAAAAGCATTAGCAGTGATATTGTCTTTCCCTTTCACATAAACTAAAGTGGCACTAAAGCTAGTATAAGGTTGGGGGGGTTGATCGGAGGAAACCCACAGCGGAGGGAACACCGTTCAAAAGAAATTCCAGCCAAATAGTACTGGGTGTAGATATATTACTCTTCAGATTAAAGTTCTGACTTTGTTTTGTTTTGTTATGCTTTCTTGTCTAACTCCTATATCCCATAGTTTCCTGTAATTTTCAGCACTAGTATTCCTATTTTACCTTGTAGTTTCTTTATCAATCCACACCGTAAGATTTATACTTTCATAAGGATTGTTTTGCAACGACAAATTCTTTATAATTAGAGACAAGGAGCTCTCGTTCAGTGTCAATGACTGCACACGACGGTATTCGGCAGGAGAAGTCACGTAACACCCCAGCTTCTTGTTCACTACGGGAACAGACCCTGATGTTAGCTATTCAGCAATGTAAAAAGCACGAAGAAAAAAAGCTGCACAGAGACACTGATGCTAAGTATATTTATCAAATCTCTAAGGAGTTCGGGTTGCCCGAAACTACGTTGAGAAGACATCACGAAGACGGTTCAATTGTTAGAAGAAAAAGAACTCAGCCAAGGCAAAAGTTGACTAAACCTCAGGAACAAGCACTTGTGTCATGGATTAAATTTTGCTCTGACAACTATGAACCTCCCAGAACAGTTGAAGTCATTCAAAGAGCCACAAAAATATTCGAATTAACGAAGGGCATTGACGAACCACCATCTGTTCTATTTTCTAAGGAGTGGTTGAAGAGGTTTCTTAACCGCAACAAATCAAAGATCAGATCAAGTCCAGCATCTACCTTAGAAGATATTCGCGCTAAAGCTTGTACTCGTCCAAGGTTTCAAGACTTTTTCAAGAAGCTTCAAATAGTTATTGACCATCATCGTATTCCTCCTGAAAATATATTTAACATGGATGAAACTGGATATGGCTCAGACCCTGATACCACGTTTAATGTTATCCACACAATTGGTACAGAGCCCGTCGTTCGTGCATAGGAAGACGAGGAAACATCACTTCTTTAGAATGTGGAAGTGCTACAGGGGAACTTATGGATCCAACATATGTTTTTAAGGCTTTGGGTCCCAATACCATTTCTGAATTATTCAAGAAAAGTATAGAGATTAATATTGATATCGAATCATCTTCAACTGGTTGGACCAGTTCTGAGATTTTTGAAAGATGGCTACTCAAAAAATTTATCCCCTTTGCAAAAGACGTGTCTGATCGACGTTTTCCTTTTTTGGTTATTATGGATGGTCATACTTCACATGCTATAGACAATTTCAAAGAAATACTTAAATCTGAGAATATCCATGTAATGCAACTTCCTTCCCATACCTCACATATTTTGCAGCCAATGGATCGAGGATTATTTCCAGTTTTGAAAGCAACACATCGCATGGAGTTTGCTTCTGAAATGCGTAATTGTAATAGATTAGGAATCCATGAGCTGATATTTCTCAATGCACAAGTGTCGGTCAGAAAGAAATTGACAAAAAATGTCGTGGCCTTGGGATTTATAAAGTCGGGTATATGTCCCTTTAATCCTGACTTGGCCTATGCTTTGTTACCTCCTGTTGCACCACCTTCTCCTGTGGTGCCAACGTCTTTGAGAATGCATAGTACTGCCCGCACTTCAATTGACTCTGTTTCTCCAGCTCGAGCCCGTAGCTCAATGCAGCCGCGTATAGAAATAAAAGGCACTGATGAAGAATATGATCAATCACCTAATTGGATGTTGAGAATGATGCGTGCTCTTAGTGGGGTTCCAATGTCCGTTTCCTCAAATATTATACCAGGCGCAGATGCAAGTCCAACAGTATCCAGATCTTCTCGTGGTTTAGACCCTCCTTCATTGCCACCTCCTTCTGGTAGTAAAATACATGAGGTATGTGCTGGGACTTGCGCTTAAACTTAATTGATGGTATATAATATTTAGATAAGTTTGTATTGATTTTTCAATCAAGGTTAACAGTCCAATGAGCTGCTTTATATGAAACTTCAAACAGCAATAAATTACAAATCCGGACATGTCATAGTAAATTCTACCTATATTATTGGCTGATTAAATTATAAACTTCCACCATCGATAGCTCCTCTTAAACCCACCACGAGAGGGAAGAGACCTACTACATTGGCTCAAATGCCTACTTAGAACTTTAAATTTTTGAAAATAAAACTAAAATTGAAATATAAGAATTCCTCAAATTCGTATGGGGGTTTTTAAATTAGTATGTAAATACCGCTTAATTTGGTCGAAACATATTTCAGTATATTGGGACAAACATAAGGACACTACCCGATATTTATAACTTTAAAGCCTTAAAATTACTTTTTTAGGAATAGCCCTTCGCCAATGGTTATTTTGATCTGAACTGGTATGGAATATCCCATACATATGAGATAAATAATACTTTCTTGCTTGAGTGGTTCACATAATCTGCAATTTTGTTGCTGATCCATTTGATTATATAGTAATAGCCTCTACTAAATACAGAACATCGTGACCAATTATAAAATTTTCAAAACAAGTAAAGGCTTCTGATAGATCGAACACTGTATTGCTTTTTAGCGTTCTTAAATTACAAGACAAATTGGTATTGAATAATTCGTACTTATACCGATATCTTTCTAAATGGACTTCTCGACTCCTTCTCTTGGCATTCCTGGCTTGTACATCCCAGATGGTGTGCGCGATGCCGAAGCATGGTTGAGAAATAAAGGATGGATCGATAATAATATTAGAAGTATCCCATAATACATTAACAGATGATGAAGAGGAACTGCAGCAACAACTTGAACAACTTCAAATATGTGCTAAAAATTCAGGGGCTGATAAAGATTTAAAAGATATGGAAACGTTTTTGAATACCCTTTCTGATCATAGGCATGGAATTGTTACGAACTGTCAATCCGGAAAGGAGCTTATAAGGCAGATGCATAAAGCTAGAGAAAACAAAGATTTCAAGAAAGCAAAGTCACTTGCTTCTAAACTTAAATCAGTTGCGGTTGAAATTTATTATAGGGATCGCCGGAAAGAAACTGAATCATCTTATGACCAACATTTGTCGAACAAGATCACAATTACCAAATTAGCTGAGAAATATGAAATAAATCAAAACTCTTTAAGGTCAGCATATTATGAATTTCTTAAAAGTGAGACCAATGCAAAAGAAGAAGACAAATGATTTTATTTATCTTATCTAGAAGAATTTGCACTTTAGAGGTGATAAAATCAAGAACAGAAAGGTATTTGCCTATAATGATTCCTGAGCTGGTAAGCTTGGCACATTTAATTCCTTGTCATCGTTCTAAATATTGTACATATGACCGATTTGACTCAATTGAAAAATCCTGCTGATGATTATAATAATTTGATCAATGATTATGAAGATTCTTTGAACGGTGACGAGCTCAGTAAGCAAATGTCTTTGGTGCCCCCACCTTCGCATCAGTGGGTTAGAGGATTTAGGAATAGGCATTCGGATTTTTTAGATGTGGTTGTTTGCTCAATTCTTAAAGAAAGCAGAAAAAGATCGGTTTCCTTCTATACCTTGCTAGAACATTTTTGTTGGAGGTAGCAGGGTAAAGTAGTTACCAAGTAAGGAAGCATCTCTCACTATGTTAAGAGTGTGATCAAGATAGTCAAGCTACGTACAAGAACTTAGTAAAATACATAA
>JAKUBJ010000147.1:0-13001 GCA_030566855.1 Tortispora sangerardonensis | reverse complement strand
CAAATGAAAAAGCGTGAAACTATATCCCTAACCCTTCTCAAAAACAGTTGAGTCCCAAAATGGACGTTTTTTTCACGACCCCGACGGGATCCCATTTCCCGCCATGCTCTACTATGGGATACTTTCCCCAGTCCCTTAGAAGGCTATAGGTGTATTATTATTACCTCCTATCTCGATAAAAGAGTATAAAATATTAATATCTTATGCTATCTTTTATATGGTATTCTTTGTCTGCGCTGAATCGTACAAAGTCTCTCTCGAAAGTTCAAAAGTGTGTGACTAAAATCCAGTTTCCCCACAACAATGCTATATATATTAACTTAACTTAACCGGTTAAAACTTAAGCTGTGGGATATCTTCATTCAAAACTCCAACTCTAAAAAAATGAAAGACTAGACACTAGACACACTGCAAGTCTCATTGCTCAAGAATTAACGCAAACTCACCGATTAATACTCACTTTGTTCGTTCATATTATCAGATTCATCGCGATTTCTACTTCTCACGGTTTCGATAAGACTTTCTAAATCATCATCATCATCTATCGCAACACTTTGACGTAGCTCACGAATTAAATATCTTGCCTTTTGTCCATCTTCATCAACTCTATTTCTTCTAGCACCTTCATTCTTCATAGCACGAAGATCGTTAAGCATAATTCTTGCTCTATCCCCCAAGTCACTATCACGGAATTCAAGCTGACTAGGGCTACTTGAAATGCTTGCATTGTCATCCGTATCAAACTGACTACTAGACCCAGTGTTAGTGGTTGGAAGTTTAATGTGCGATAAATCCGAAGGTGTAGTGTTTGCACGTACTACCTCATCAGAATCAACATGCAGGCCAGATGTCGCGGCCTCTTTAGCTAGCTGCGCACGTTTCATTCTAGTAGCTGCCCTTCTCCGGGCCGATTTGGCTTCCCCTGGACTGCTGGCTCTAAGCTTAGAAAGTAAGTCATCCATCACTGCTTTTTTGGGGCTATTGTCTGGACTTCTGGCACTACCAGTTTCAATAAGAGAATCCAATGCTCCTCTTTTAGGCGCTAGCAGAAGATTTTTTCTAGACTCATATGCACGAATTTCTTCTTCTCGAACCAAATTATCCGCTTTTGCTTTTTTAAACTCAGCAATGAAGGTTGCAAACTTACCAAAAAAACAATTTTTAGCAATTGAGTCAGTCTGATCTTCACCAAAAAATCTTAACAGTTTATAATAAGTTCCTAGTGTGCTCGCTAAATGAGACTCCAAATTATCTCGCTTTTTACGAGCATCAGGCATATGAGCTAAAAGAACAGACATTACTTTATCCTCCGGATGAAAAACATTCTGGTCACTGAGATTACCAAAATCTATAGAATTCTGAACGTTCGACACATTGGACATAAAAACTTTGCAATCAGTCTCAACTTGTTCAACAGATAACTTTGCAACCGGAGATACACTGACTAGGTCTTCTTGAAATTTGGCAATATCAGAATAGTTCAGCCTTACAATTTTCTCAACGTAATGTAAAAATGTCATCTGATTATGTTCATCCTTCGTAAGTGAAAGTCTTTGCAATGTGCCCATTCTAAATCCATTAGCTCGCTTAGTAGTATCATTCATAAAGTTACCAACAGCTAATATTATCTCCAAAAGCCTTCTAAAACTTTCAGAAGAATTTATACATTCAGTAGCTTCATCAATTAAACGTAGCTTTTGTATTAATTCAGAATAATCCTTCTCAAAAGTTTGCACTAGTAGTATTCCACGAACCCGGGATTTCCAGTAATGTTGAAGATTGCAACAAAGCTCAAGATATATTCGATCGGCTCTAGTCAAGTCTGTTTGATCCTTTTCAGGTAGCTGCTTATCTTCGCGAGAATAGTCAGTGCTATAAGGCAGCAAATTTCGCATAACATTATCACTGATCTTTGTCATATCATCTTTAGCTAAAAATTCAAGCAAATTGTGATTCGACATAACATCATCATCACACTTTAAAATCTTAAGCACTAAATCATGGACGGAAAGCGATACAAAAGGATGAAAATTTATTTCAATTTGTTGAGCTATGTCGCGAGATATAAATCTCTTTTTCTCTTCCCCTGGAGCTCTTTTCTTCTTGCTGATTATCTTTACTTCTTTGGCGGCAAAACCTTGCTCAATCTCGCCCAAAATGCCTTTTGCAAGTAAATCCTTAGACATTTCAACATCATTAATCTTCGCCCAAAAGGTATAATCAGATTTGTCAATTTTGTCCCAATGCATCTGTTTCAGCTTTCTAATAGGCCTAGGCAGTGGAGACTGAGAGGCTAGAGAAACGACAGAAGGAGAGATTAATTTGGAGGAGGAGGAGGAGGAGGAGGCGAAATAGTGGTAGTAGCAATAGTAGTATGAAAAGAAGAAGAAGAAGAAGAAGAAAGAGGAGGAGGAGGAGGAGGAGGTGGTGGAGGAGGAGGAGGAGGTGGTGGTGGGGGTGGCAGAGAGGAAGAGGGAGACGACGTTAGACTTTTCGTAAAACATAAAGAATCACCTTCATTCAATCCATTCTTAGTTAAAGAGCTTTGATTTCCAACAAGTGTCTTGGAAATATCTGCTTTTAAGTCAGGCAAAATCGCTGAACTACTGTCATGACAAGGAGTGCTTTCCATGTTATTTAGCAGAATAGACAGCTCAGCAATACGATTTCGAGCAAGATTTAATTCAGCCCGAATTTTTTTCTCTTCACTTGCAAGCTGAATTTCATCATCAAAGTCCATAAGTTCAAGCTCTTTTGCTTCAATTTGAAGAGCATCCATACGCTCGCGCAAATTCCGTAATTTAGGAGAAGGCTCAATAGGGCAATCCCATGCTTGATTTTCAAATCGAATCTCGATCTGATTTCGTTGAATAGACTGTTTAAGCCTAGATTTCAGTATATCATTATTCGTCCAATTGTCATTAGCTCTGGCACGCTCCGAGTCAGCCAGTTCGTTATTCGAAGCCTGATTAAGAAGTAAATAAAGTTCACGGTACTCTAATTCAGACTCTTGAAGCTGTTTCATATGCGTTTTTCTTAGCGCTTCAAAATCAGATCTTAACTCGTTATTAAACCGAACTTGTAAGTCCAATAGTTCTGACTTCTCATTCAGTTCTTTTTGCAGTTTGTCAACCATACCACCAGAATCTAGGGACAATTTATTGTGCATAGATGCTCTTTCAGCATTTGCTTTCTCTAGTAATTTTGTCGCAGTCGCGGCATCACGAATAGCTCGCTTCGCTTGGTCATCCGTATGTAGCTTATCCAGAATTGAACGAATAGACATGTTAAAAACTTGTCTAGAATTGGTAGAATCAGAAACCACACACTCTCGTGATATTTCTGACAAAATAGAATCAACTAATTGGAAAAGATGTCTTCTTTCTGCGGGTTGACGACTTTGTTGAAGAAGAAACAAATGCTGCATAGTTGAGATAAAATAGTTCTGAGTGCGTTTATCAGATTCAAAACGGTGAATAAGCTCTTCTGCCACATTTATAGGATCATCTAAGGTTTTTGTTCGACATTGTTGCTCTACCACAAAAATTTCTTCATAGTCCATAGAAGCCAGGTCTTCATATTTTTCAATTTGATCATTTATAAGTTTGTTGTTAAATACCTGCATTTTAGCCAATATTCGTGGTAGGCTACATGACTTAAGCTCAGCGCGCATATGGATACGACTTTGGATGTCAGAAGCTCCTTGAACTAAAACATTAATTAAAAACATTGTAGCAAGACTGTACTCAATTAGAAGACTCTCAACACCAAGCCCACCATTTCGAACTTCGGAACTAGCCCCTACCATGGAACCAAGTTTACCTCGACCATCCAAGGTGATCTCAACACACTTCATCCAGGCAGAAAAGCGGTTAGGCTCACCGATGCGTTCATAAAACTTATCTAAAGCACCTAAAACTAAAGAATGGCCAGTTGGGGGTTGCCAATGTGCAAGAAAAGTAACAATTTCGGTGACTATCTTTCGCGTTGCAAGCTTTGGTGAAACCAAACTGCCAATTATAGCGTTGACGCAACGATCATCTCTTAGAGACACATCTGCGCCAATTTGCATATTTACAACAGCTTTGAGACATCTGACCAAATCATATTCTCTTTCAGTATCAGACTCAGATCGATTAGGACGAGAATTAAGTTGAGCCAAAACCGTAGCTAAAGCAATATGACCTTGGGAAGAAATAAATTCTTGTACCCAACCGATAGGTTGCGTTCTTAAAGAAACCCAAAGATCGCCCATTTGTTTCGCAGAGATAGTGCCATCAATAATTTTCCGAACATACCAAGAGGGAGCATCCACTTCATCCCAATGAATAGATTGCCTTCTAGAAGCTTGCCACTCAGCTAGAGCGTCTTGGTATATAAGAGTCCATTTCTTGTTAACATCGTAGTTCTTCATTTCTTGTTTAGCGGAATTTGGAAGAGAGCGAAAGTCTCGTTTGCTCATAAGTGTCTCAAACATACGATCTATTGCCCCATTATCCTTAGGTCGTTCAAGAACAAAATCAGAAGCAGTAGACAAGACAGCGTTGGGCGTTCTAGATTGCCTTGAGCGTATAGGATCAGCCATTTCACTTGAAGTACCGCTTTGTCGCCGGTCAGACAAAAAAAAACCAGGAACTGGACCTACCATGGAGGAAACTCAGCAAAAGAAATGGTAAATAGATTAAAGAAAAAGCAGCAAACTCAGGAAGTGCATAAGAAAGGTAAGAAAAGAGTACTTAAAAGAAAGTACAACACTCTCAAATTAAAAATGAAGTTTAAAAGTAATATGATATATTTAGCAAAAAACCTAATCGACAAAATGATTGAAGATGTCAACTTTACGTCCGCGTTTATAATAACAAAAAAGTGGAATACCCAAGGGATTCCACCAAAACAATCGCAAAAGTGCTAAATAAAACAAAAAAATGTAGACAGAACAGGTTCTATGAGTACTGAAATCAACAAAAATAAAAGTAAAATCCAGTTACTAGGATATTAAAAGTATACTTTTATCTGGCTTGTGATATGTAACAAATCGTTCACCACTTTCTATGAGGAAGTGAGCTTAGCCTTCTTTGGTTTACGAGAGCTCACGGACTTGTCTTCTAACAACTAAGAAAGAACACATCCAATATGTTCTTATCCTAACAACCCATATAACAGTTAAGTTATAACAGGTTATATTATCCTATAGGATATATAAAAATAATTAACTTAAAGGTTATAATCATCCTATAAATTAAATTAACTCAAGTTAGCTTAAAAGTAACTTAAATCCCACTCCAGATGGTAGTAGGTTTTAGACAGAGTTGTGGGAACTCCTAAAATGTCTTCCCGAATCTACTTTCTCAGTCTGTTAGAAGGAAGTAAAATAAAGAGTAAGTTAATTTATCCTGTAATTATTATAATAATATTAATATTGTATAGGAATATTGAGACAACTTAACTAATAGTTTAATAGTTAATAGCTGGTTTACTCTGCAGCTTTTTAAATGCTAATGCAAAGAAGAAAATTCAACATAGAAGAGATTTTTGCGAACAATGACATCTAATCTTCTAAATGCTTTTTTTAGTTTTTTTTTAATAATTTCAGGTATGGTAGGCCTTGTTGTTGGTATCAGATGGGCTCTATCTGCAAAGGGGCCGGGCTCTATCAGGCTGAGAACCATCCGTACGGATACATCATATGAAGATGTTTAGCAATTTAATTGCCGAAGGATTTTTTTACTTTTATAAAAGTTGAATCGATTATTTGAATGAAGTGCATGGGTTGCTACATCTGAACTACAACCGGTTTAAACGTCAATTTTACTTGGATAGGCCAGGCCTGAAAGTGGCATCAAAGAAAGAAAAATGTAGTACTTCTATACAAAATTACAAGGATACTGCTATCTTTATATGGAATGTATCCCAAGTTTAAGGTATTTCAGGATACTTTAAGATTTTAGAATATATGATACACGTTCCTTACTATCAATTATGGTATTGGATAAAAATGTAGAGTCGTTCTACCTGCTGCTCATAACGTAATGTAAATAGAAAAAGTCATTTCGAACGCGATCTTCTAGCATAAATAGGTTATTCAAGATATGACTGCTCATAAGATGTTGTGTAAGTTATAATATAGAGCTGTACCAATCTGTAAGCCAAGCTTATGCATGCGTAATGTTCCAGGGAACACAACACACCAAAGAATTGTTATAAAGGATGCTACAAAGTAGAACTCAGATATGAAGAGGTTCAAAAGGTGGATCCACAGAGCGCTATAGAAAGTGGGGTAAAGTGTCGGAAAATATTCGACTCCCCTTCTATCACAAAGTAACTGTTATACCCACACACCTCAAGAGCATTGGAATTTGCGAACATTGATGATTGGGTTAGAACTCTCTTGAACAGCGCTACTTTTTTAACCACCTTCAAGGGGTAACTGTTTTGACAGTGACAGCCGGTATTGATCACTGTGGTGATTCGTATCTGAATGTAACCGGTTAGTTAGAGTTTACTTGACGAAGTCTATGGGATAGACATGATGTTGAAGGTATATCCCATATTACATAATGTATCAGGCCATGCAGTTGCTAAGGAAACATCCTACTGGAATATAATATGGTAGTGTTAGCCAGACTTAACATGCAACTCGACAGACCGGAATATACAGATGATATGCAAGAGATATGGAGAATAGCACTCTAGGGCACCACGGGTGACGTTAGATGGTAGTCGACAATGTCTATGAGTAGAAGTTACTAGTTGGATTAACGGTTATAGTTTGGTTAACACCACCACAGTATCCCATATATTCCAGTAGGATGTTTCCTTAGCAACTGCATGGCCTGATACTAAATCCCATATACCTTACCTGATACATTATGTAATATATCCCATACCTTCAACAAGTTAATTATGGGATAACAGTTAACTACTATAACGGTTAGGATATATATTCATTTTTAGTATCGCCAGTAAGCTACGCCTATTAGCCCTGCTTGCTCCAACCATATTTGGATATGGGATATGATAGTAGCAGCCACTCATATCACTTATAAGACGCGCTTTTAACGTATTATACTGGACAGATTGTGCTTTTTTGTTTCATAACATACTTTTTTAAAATTTGTAGACATTTACAAATCTTTACCATACCAAAAATACTTAACACTATTCATCTTGTATAATTTGAAAATGGGGAGGCTCCAAAAACTGGTTATAGAAAACTTCAAATCTTATAAAGATATTCACGCGATTGATTTTGGTCCATCGGGATTTACTTCAATTGTCGGTCCCAATGGCAGTGGCAAGAGCAATTTAATGGATGCAATATCTTTTGTTCTAGGGTTTAAAACATCGTGTTTGCGTTCTTCTAATGTGATAGACCTCATATATCGACCTCCTTTAAGCGATGATCTAGAAGAATTTTCCTTCTATGACTCCAATAAAGCGGCGTCTGTATCATGCTATTATGAAGCAGATTCTGGAACAATTATAGGATTTAGACGGACTATTTCATCTTCGGGACACTCTAGTTTTTTTTTAAACGACATGATTGTATCTGCCAGTGAGTATCATTCTGCCCTGGAAATGGAGAATATATGGGTTAAAACTAGGAATTTTCTTGTTTTTCAAGGTGATATTGAAGACATTGCTTCGAGGTCACCTAAGCAACTTACCTCTTTAATTGAAACTATATCAGGCTCTTTTGAACTTGCCAAGGACTACAATACTTTTAGAAAGGAGCTTCAAAGCATGGAAGAAGCTGCTACGATGGCAATGATGCGCAAAAGGAATTTTAATAAAGATGCCATGTTTCTTAAAGGGCAGAAACGCGACTATCAAGCTTATGGTAACCTACAATCTGAGCTTTTGAACAAGCATCTTTGTTCCGCTCTTCACAGAATAAAGTATCTGCAAGAGTCTCTTCATGCCACGAAAGATAGCTTAGAAGATCGAATTAAGGAGTGGGAGTCTATAGCGCAAAAAAAGCATAAGTTGGAAGATGGGATTCTAACTTCTTTAGGGGAAGCGAAGCAGCTCGAAATGCAAGGCTTAGAATCGGCGAATCTTTTATCTATACAGAGCTATGAACTCTCTGCCAAAGAAGCAGAATTGACACCTCTGGTAAATAAACTTGAAACCATAAGGTTAGAGAGATTCAACATTCAGAATAAATTACAATTAGCTTCTAAGCAAAGAGAGAACTATAGCAATTGTATAAACGATCTTCACAATCAAACTGAGATATTGCAGTCTCGAATATCTGAATTACAAGTGAAAGCTGATGAAAATTCTTTATCTCCACAAGAATTATCAGGCAGCCAGACTACGAGTTTTGAGGAGCTAACAAGCGCTTATGATATGGAAACTGCAAGGCTTAAATTTTTAATGAGACAAAATTTAGCTGATATCAAGCATAAAGAAGAAAATTTGATTCCTTTAAAAACTTCTTTATCCAATGCAAAGAATCGGAAAATGCTACTTGAACATGAATTAGAATCTTGCCATTCTAGCATTCAATCCGCTAAGCTTGAAGTCAGCCAGTGTGTTTTGGAATTACAAGACTTAAATACAACAAACGAGAAAGGATTAATAGAAAAGCTGCAGATTCAACAGAAAGAATCTGATTTAAACATAAAACTTCAAGAATGTTTAGGCAATAGTTTGAGCGCCGGCGTTCATCTTCGTTTTTCAAAAGACAGGCAACGGGTTTTTGAAGCTGTTGAAACGTTAAAGACTGCGTATTCTGGAGTTTATGGCACAGTTTCAGAGTTATGTAAGCCTAAACAAAAGAAGTATGATAAAGCTATTGCGGTCATTTTTGGGCGTTATTTTGATGCTATTGTGGTGGACTCGGTGAAAACTGCATCAGAGTGCTCAGCTTATCTTTCAGAACAGCGGGCAGGTCCAGCTATGTTTCTTCCAATAGATGTCATACATGCGCCCTTTGTGAACGCGTCTTACAGGGACCTGGACAGAGCTGCCAGACTTGCTGTAGATGTTATTTCCTTTGATTCTAGATACGAGAGAATTGTAGCATTTCTTTGTGATAACACGATGATTTGTGACGACATGAAAGAGGCTAAGCGGCTTAGATGGGAAAAACATATCAAGACTAAATATGTGACTCTAGACGGAGGATTTTTGAGCAAATCAGGATTGATATCAGGTGGTTCTTCGGCTGCGGATAATGACCAAGATCAATGGAGCGATGTATATCTTAGAACATTAGAACGTTCGAAGGAAAAGGTACTAACCGAAATATTTGAATTAAATCAAATTAAGAGCAAATATTTTTCTCGAGTGGACATCAGCGCAAAAATGATTGAAGTTCAGGAGCGTAAAAAAGGTATAGAGAAGATTATACGGTCTTACGAGAGAATGAATACCGACTATGCGAAACAAATTATTACTGTAAATGCGCAACTAGAACAATTGCAAATGAAAATTTCGCGGATTGAATCTGATATAAATAAATCTAAGTTAGATGGAATGTCTATAAAAAGTCAGTGCGAAGATATAGAGAAAAGAGTGTTTGGAGAATTTTTTGCTCAGACCGGGATAGTTTCCCTGAGTGAGTTTAAGAATGATGAATATAAGCGCAGACAAGCTTTAATAAAGCAAACTATGGAGCTAAAAAGTGAAATTTATCAAACCGATAATCAATTATCATACTATAGAATGAAACTTTCGGAAGCTAAAAGACTTGAAGTGAGGTTAGAAAAAAGCTTGCGAAATGTCAATAATTCAGAGGCTGAGTTAGAGATGCAAGTAAGAGCTTTGCAAGAGAAAATTGAGAATATTTTACATACCCACGATGCTTTTCTGAGTGGGAAAATAAAGGTCCAAGACAAACTGGGAATTATAATGTCTAAAGCCGATAAACAAAAAGAAGAATTACAAGGGTTGAATTATTTCTATAATGAGGCTATTCAAAGTATGATGCGCGTTAAAGCCGAATTTGCTAGATGCTCGGGAATTTTATCTGGTACAATTAGTCAATACGCTTTGGAAGGTATTAGATTGCCTATTAAACAAAGAAATACTACAGATGAGAACATTGAAGCTAGTTTTCTATTGAGAATTGATGAAGCTATCCAGTATAATGCCCCTCATTCATTGGGAGCAGATGAGCATAATATCATTGTTGAGCATATTAGGGATTACGCTTCAAAAATTTCTAATATTTTGCTAGAGTTTGAAGTAGACTATTCGTTACTTGAAGATATTCTAAAGAACTTCGAAGAAAATAATATCACTGGTGATTTTGAGACCATAATTCAAAGCCAAATTGAGAAAATAGAGGAAGAGTTGAGGGTGATCACTTTGCAAAATCGACTGGAAGATAAAATGACATGCGTCGAAGGAAAGCTCAAAAATATGAACTTGGACTACTCTAATGCAACCAAAAATGTTAGAATATCACGGGAAAGGTTCGAAGAGATCAAAAATGAGCGAAGCAGAAGATTCATGGAGGCGTATAACCATATAACAGGAGAATTAGACAAAATATACAAAGAACTTACAAGGTCGAATATTACACCTGATGGTGGCTCAGCTTATTTAACGCTGGAGAATAATGATGAGCCTTACCTCATGGGTACTAGGTATCACGCAGTCCCTCCTTCGAAGCATTTCCGTAGTGTGGGCGATCTGTCGGGTGGAGAACAAAGCGTGGCAGCATTAGCTCTGCTTTTTGCGATTCATTCTTATATGCCAGCACCATTTTTTGTTCTAGATGAGATAGATGCAGCACTTGATAATGACAATGTGGAGCGCGTGGCGAATTATATTAGTTCACATGCAGGACCAGACTTTCAGTTCATTGTGATTAGCTTGAAGAGCGATCTGTTTAAATATTCTAATTCTCTACTTGGTGTGTATCGAGACCAGCTAGAAAACAGCTCGCGAACTGTAACGTTGGATTTAACACAATACTCCTTAGATAACAGCTAAGTGTTGGGGTCTTTCCCAATGTTTTACCAATAGCTATATTCTATATACATATATCAAATGGGACGTGCAACTGGCTCTCTATGCGATATCTGCTAATTTATGTGAACGGCTTTCTATACTTACGCTTGCGATTCCTGTTTCCGTTTTGCTTTCATTTATACCATATAACCTCTATTTCAAGTTTTTAAATTATGTAATAATGGTAGTCTTCTTTGGTATTCTTTTCATACTAGATGCAAAACTGCTTCTTGTGTGTCGTGTTGCTTTTATGAGAAATTGGACAGTGTACGTTTTTGGTGTATATAGGATAATAAAAAACTCCTTACTATATATCATGAAAGCGTCAATCAAACGTAGAGATAATCAACCTATGTTGTTAAGTTTAAGCAAACCTAGGATCCACAAAACGTCGAACTCACTTGTCTTCATCCTCTGATCATATAATTTACACCTAATACCATTTGCATAGGATTTATCCCTCACCCTAAAGAGCTTCTTCAATAACCATATGAGATGAAGCAAATGCTCGTAACTTCTAATGTCCGACAAAATGATCGTGTTACAGACCCATCCATCTATCTAATAGCGTCTAAGACGTTAGCAAATAACCGCATATCCTGTACAGGATAAGAAACAACCGTGACAATATTAATTAAACTACTGCTTTGAGAAATTTGAGATTCAATCAGCGACAGAGCATCAGATTAAAAAGTTAATTTCTGATTCATAAAAGCGCTCAAACTTTAGACGTAGACTCATTTTTTAAAAATACTTTATGACGGACTATTTTTTGTCAAATTAAGACATGGCTATAACAGTATAGGATAGTACACATTTCTTGTTAAGCTCCAAGTAAGGCATGTGGTGAATTTCTAAAATTTGGTGAATTCCCCAACTTCGTTTTTTTCGACCTAAATAAACTTTTTTTATCCAATTTAAGCTTTTTTACACAAGCAATTTATCTATATTTATTGGCAAATAGCTTCCAAATATAGCGACATGTTATTCATATAACTTTAATTTAGCTCTCTGTAGGCCAATAAGTGGTAGCTTTAAAAGTGATCTACACTACTTTTCGTTTGGCTGTAGGGCAACTGAATATATTGCGTATTTGTGTCTTTTGACTTTGTATTTGCGATACCATAATATCTAGCGATTCTTACATATTCGCTATTATTGTAAGTGGCCTTAACAAAACTGTATCTTACAAAAAGTAGGTATATCAAATATTTTAAACTATGACTTATATTTCAGATCTTTTTAATATTTTATGCCATGACAATATAGAGATAAGTTATGTCCCATATTGCGACGCCTATGATAAAGACTGTAGGGTTGCATACTCTATCTAATGTGGAACAATTCAGCGTATAAAATTGACTTAAATTACGACTAGTAAACTCTAATTGATAATGTTTTAAGTACAGCAAAATTTTATTTTTTAAAAATTAGCCAATTATGTCTTCAGAATAATTAACATGTAGCCGTATAAAAAAGCTTAAATTGACAAAAAAAGCAAGTTGGAAAAATCACCAAATTTTAGAAATTCACCACATGCCTTAGCTCCAAGTGCAGAAGAATATAGAAAATGTTAATATCAGTTCGCTAAACGGTTAACCGTTAAATTAAGTCTATAACTTAAGTTAGTAAGATAATGCAAAGGCTGTATCCTATAAGCTATATAACCGTTAGTGTAAGAATAACTTATCCCATAGTTTAACGGTCACTATTCATATTGTCAAACTTTCTTAAAAAGTTGCTGAAAATTAAAAAAGAAAAGAATTTCACTGCTTTAAGCTATGAACTTTTAAAGATTGTAAAACGTGTATAACATTTCTGGTATTTTTAGTGTTACTGATAATTTATATCAGTTATATCAGTTATATCATAAATATCAGAGAGAGTGTGTATGTGTTTAAAATAGACTAGCAGGGGGGGCCTGAAGGCCCCCCTCCCATACGAAGATGATTGAGTAAGGAGTGTATAGGGCGGAGTGAGGGTTTTAATTAAAGCATGAAACAGTGACTGTGGTTAGTGTTCGGTATAACTTGAAG
>JAKUBJ010000146.1:0-13189 GCA_030566855.1 Tortispora sangerardonensis | reverse complement strand
TCTCAGTAAAATTCACGGGTACGACCTCCAAATGTATTACGTGAGTATGACCTAGAGCAGTATCTTATTCCCTGACCTTCTAAGAGGTCGGTCTACGTCTATATATATAGTACTAGGGTTCAGGGTTAGTACCTGTTCCCTATGCTTCGGATGCTAGTTCCGCAGCAGAGGGAGTTGGCGCTGTGGCCGATTGTATTACAATTCCTTCCTAAATTCTCCACTTTGTGTTAAATAGCTCGTTATCAGCTATTGTCCAAATTTTTCAAAAAGCATTCCATATCGCATGTCTAGCCCTATTACTGACGCAGGACTGAAATGCTGTTCCGTTTTATCTATCCCATAATCCATCATATCAAATGCTAAAAAGGTTCTCCAGCTCTTAAAAAATTCAATCATAATGAACTTAATTATTTTAGTATTGCACAATATTAGTTAGATTGTGGATATGGGATATGGGATATATATAAAATATCTTATTTAATTATGATTCTTATTGGTATTTGGATTTTTCGATGCTTATGGTTTCATTAGTAAAGTCAATCCCTTTAAAGAATCATTTAATCTCAGGATGACCTACAAACCTCCTTCGGCTATCCTATCACATTCGTTCACCGCTTTTGGTATGTGATATAAAAACAGTTTATAGTTTTTTTGAAAATGTTGTGCAATAGCGCTCCATCGTTGGACACAACTAACCCATCCGCACAACTACTAACCGGTTATATGGGATACTATACGATACGATATATAATTAAACTCACGCTTATGCATTCCTAAAAAATTAGTGGTGTATGGAATATAGTCATTATGCATGAATGCCTTTCCGAAGTTTTCTTTTCCCCATAATTCGTGTCTTTATCTTTTAGGAATCGTAATGTGTATGTTCCTCTGAAATTCTGTACAATGATCGCACAATTTCTTCACTTGTTTTTACATTTAGTATGGGATATCTAACTGGCTGTTGGCTATTTCTTTATAGGATAGGAGTAACAGTAATTAGGGAGTAAAGCGTTGAAAATTTGATTGAAATATGCCTAGCTTTACGTTCGCCGTCTTTCAATGATCCATATATTTTAAGCTCTTTTTCCTTCGCGTAGCTGTTAAGACTACTCTAACGCTCTAATTTTGCTCCTTAAGCCTTTGCCTTTTTCATTTACCAGTTATCGCCTGCTACTTACTTTTTACATATATGCTATGGGATATTTGATTTCCATCACTCAGAATTGGCCCCTTACCTGTGTGTCGTGCAAATATAAAAGCGCCATATCTTCTTCTTCAGCGCTGATGGTTACTAGTTCTACTGATATATGTTTTTTGCTGTCTTAAGTACTGATCTACCGGTTATACCCTGTAGTCTCACCTAGAGTATATCATTTTTTAACTATCTTCTTTTCAACTAGCTCCTATTGTAGTTGCATGGTAAGTTTAGATCTCCTCTTTTCCGTAACTTTGCTAGACAGTTATGAGTGTTGATCTATCTTTGCACGCTGACTTTGCTGCAAATCCATTTTTCTATAGCCACAGAGTGTCACATACTTCTTACAAATCAATTACAAATATACCTTTCTCTCAAGATGAAAAAGATATGCTCAATGAGCATGTTGTGATTCAAGAATCGCAGGCTTCATACATTCGTATCTTTGGATATGCCACTACATTCGAGAAATTTCTTTATATTATAGCTTTGGGTTTTTCTATTGGGCAAGGGATTGCGCTCCCGATAATGACTCTTTATTTTGGCAATGCTACTGATGCAATGATTGAGATTTCTTATGCCACCTCTAAAGAACAAGCTGCAAAGTTTGCTAATACTATGGAACAATGTGGTTTATACTTAGCAATTATTGGTGTCTCCGCGACGGCAGCTTGTTTCATATCTACGTTTATCACGATGTCATTAGGTGAAAGAGTATCGAATAGAATACGAGTATCTTATATCACTTCGATCTTGCGACAAAATATGGCTTACTTTGACGTTCAAAATACTTCTGAAATTGATGGCCATATCATAAATAATATTGATCTAATTCAGCAGTCGATATCTGAAAAGATATCTGTTATAGCAATGAGTATATCTGGAATGTGTGCTTCAATGGTTGTTGCTTGCATGGCACATTGGAAGCTTGCTTTGATTTTATCACCTGCCTTACTTGTGACGGTATCTGTTGGCCTTCCTTTAGGCCTGAGAATGTCCCTATATTATAAGCGTGCTAATGCCAACTATTCTTCTGCAAACTCCACTGTATATGAGGCGTTTGAGTCGATTAGAAATGTAAAGATTTACAATCTGTATAAAAGGTTCATGTCTGACTATCGGTATTTTATTAATTTATGCGCTAATAATTTTATTTATGGTGCTTTATGCTTTGCGATCATGGTTGCGGTGTATTTTGGAATTACTTTTATGGCTTATGCCTTAGGCTTTTGGCAAGGCTCAAGATTCATAGCTAATGACGGAAGTTCGGTAGGAAATATTGTTACTGCAATTCTTTCAATAATCTTTGGTACTATATTGATTGGCGAATCTACTACCTATGCCAGAACTATAGGTCTTGGTTTGGCTTCTTCGCAGCCTATTTTTACGATCATTGATAGGGTTTCTGCGATTGATTCTCAATCTGACAAAGGTTTGCAATTGGATGAAATAAAGGGAGATATTGAACTGAGGAATGTTAGTTTTGCTTATCCATCTCGACCTGATGTTATAATTCTTCAAAATTTCAATCTCATAATATCTGCCGGCAAAAATATTGCACTTGTTGGAATGTCTGGTTGTGGGAAAAGCACTATTATTGGTCTTATTGAAAGGTTTTACAGCCCCGTTCGAGGACAAATTTTTTTGGATGGCAAAGATATTTCTACTCTTAATGTTAAATGGCTTAGACAGAGCATATCACTTGTTTCACAACAGCCTACTTTGTTTACAGGTACCATATACTATAATATTGAGTTAGGTTTGCTTGGGACGTCGTTAGAAAATTTATCGAAGAACGAAAAGCGGGAATTAGTATATAATGCTGCACGTGATGCAAATGCTTACGAGTTTATTGATTCTCTACCTGAAAAGTTTGAAACTATCGTTGGAAAGTCAGGTGCGAACCTTTCAGGTGGCCAAAAACAACGAATTGCAATCGCTCGGGCAATAGTTTCAGATCCAAAGGTTCTTCTGCTAGACGAAGCAACGGCTTCCCTGGACTCAATATCAGAAAGCATAGTTCAAAAAGCTTTAGATAAGGCTGCGAAAAATCGAACTACCATCACAATTGCTCATAGATTATCCACCGTTGTTAATGCTGATTGCATATTTGTTATTTCAAGAGGTAGAATACTTGAGCAAGGATCACATCAAATGTTACTACGAAAGAAAGGTGTGTACTACGATCTTGTAACTGTTCAATCGTCTTACATATCTGAAAGCATTACTCACGCTCAACTTCCTATGGATCTTTCTACTGATTATAAAAACAATACCAATATTGAATTCTTAAGTGTTACTAAGAACAATGATCCAGGTGATGATTTGAGTGTATCTGAGTCATGCAATAAAGTCTCCAGTAGATCTGGGAATTTTATTAAGTTAGAATGGCCCTATAGAACGCTTATGTGCCCAGAAAAGAAGGAATCTATAACTAATATGCAAATAATTATACAACTATTTAAGTGGAATCGTTCTGAACGTGTGTATTTGCTCATAAGTCTTGTGTCAGCCACGGTCGCTGGAACTGGATACCCTATATTGGCTATATGCATTGGATCAATTGTGGATTCTTTTACAGAAGAAAACTTTGATACTATGCGTCAAACTGTTGACTTGTGGAGTGGTGTAATATTGCTCCTTGCCTTTTTACAATTGTTTTCCTATTTTGGCCTAGTGTACTCAATTGGGATTGCAGGTGAGAAATTGGTTAGTCGGGTACGAATGCTCTGCTTAGAACATATTTTTAGTCAAGATATTGAGTTTTTCGATCGGTCATTTCACTCTCCAAGTGCGTTATGTATGATCCTAGGTAAGGATGGCTATGATATTCAAGGCCTAAGTGGTAGTACACTGGTTCAGTTTGTCACCTCTTTTATTATTCTTTTTTTAGGAACTATTGTTGCACTAGCCTCTAGCTGGAAGTTTTCATTGGTATGCTTCGGCTGTATTCCTTTATTAATTGCAGCTGGGTTTTTTAGAGTTTATATTTTGAAATCCCTGGAAACACAGAACAAAAATGTCATGGAAAAGACATGCACTGTGACCTGTGAAGCTATACAAGATATGCATACTGTGGCCTCACTTACCTATGAAACTACTCTATGCAGCATGTTGGCTAAATCTTTGAATGAGAGTACTCGGGCAAACCTCTTTTTCCATTTGCGCTCTTCTGTGGCATTTGCTTTTAGCAGCTGCATGCTTATATTCATCTTTGGTATTGGAGTGAGCTGGGGCGGACATTTGCTTTATTTAAAGGAGATTACTGTATATGATTTTTATGTTGCCATAATTGCATTGGTCTTAGGTTCCGAAGCTGCAGGTCACGCTTTTTCTTATGGATCTGAAATGTCTAAGGCTGCAGTTTCAACTCGTAGAGTAATGGAGCTTTTAGATATGAAAACTACAAGTAACGCCGAAGAAACTGCCAAGACTAAATTTGCATTTTTTTCCAAAGAGATCAGATTTGAAAACGTTTGCTTTGCATATCCAATAATGCCACATGTCAAAGTATTAAGAAGCCTGAACCTTTCGATTACAAAAGGGCAACATATTGCATTAGTAGGTGCATCTGGATCAGGAAAGTCTACTATTCTCTCTTTAGTTCAAGGTTTTTACAAGCCTGTAAAGGGTGATATTACGATTGACGGTATATCATTTAGTAATTTGGATATCAATTCATATCAATCTTTCATTTCAGTGGTTCACCAAGAACCATACCTTTATTCTAGAACTATCAAGGAGAATATCTTATATGGTTCGGAGCGTGATCCTGCTGAAATTTCAGAAGAACTACTGATTGCAGTATGCAAAATGGCTAATGTATATGAGTTTATACAATCATTGCCAGAGGGATTTAACACAGCTGTGGGTCAGCGTGGAACACTTTTATCTGGTGGCGAAAAGCAAAGAATTGCAATAGCAAGGGCATTAGTTTGTGATCCTCAAATTTTATTATTAGATGAAGCTACTTCAGCTTTAGACTTAGAATCTGAGCAAGTAGTTCAGCGTGCCATAGAGAATGCTGCACATGGTAGAACCACAATCACTGTGGCTCATCGGCTCTCTACAATTCAAAATTCAGATATTATTTACGTTTTTTATAGTGGAAAGATTGTTGAGTCTGGGACACATGAAAGTTTGGTTAAAGCTAGAGGCAAATATTTTCAGATGCTAGAGCTGCAGCAAGCCGAAGCCAGGCTTCTAAGCCTTGGAGATGAGTGTATGCATGACTAGTTTGGATTTATTGGCTGGAGTATATCCCTTGTATAAGAAGGTTTTAGGTTTTATATGTGTTTGTTTTCTATACATGCACCAACTAGAAGTGGTACTGGCGCGGAAAGGCTAGAATATTTAGGATTTAGGTAAGCTGTAAGCACCCTTTCTGAAGATATAGTAGCTCCTACTCATGAAACTCAAGCACATTTTATAGTGTCAACATATATGAATACATATATTTCTATAAGCTAATATGTTACTTTGTTAGAGACGCCTATTATATGTATTATTGGCTATTCATATTATGCTGCCTATGACGCTTTAGAGCCATGCAAGCCCTATCTCCTATTAGCTGTCTATATACTTCGGTACTTAAAGCTCTCTCTTAACTGTGGTTAGCACCACTTTATTATATGCCAAATAGACTATTTTATAGTAATCACTTTTGAATTTGGACTATGCGCTTTACCGTCAATATAAATCTGTCAGCTCTAGCTTCGTTGTTGCAAAGAAAAGCAAGCCATCGCGCATACCATTGGCTTTCTTACGATACTGTGGAATATTTTCATTTGTTATTTATTTTTATAATTTAGATTAATTCTAACTAGTACTTGATAGTTATTAACCATTATATGGTGAACATGAAAGTTAAGACAAACCAATATAGCCTACTAGAAAGAAGAAAAAATAATTGATTTCAAATGGAATCACCACTAGTTTCCTAAAATGGATGAATCACAGTACATGTTGAAATTTAACCCTTATATAGGATAGTTACCTAAACCTTATTTGTGTGTACCTTGTTTACTACAATTATACCAAAGTATATAAATACTTCTCGATTCCTTCTTGAACATTGAGGATGTTTTACTCTATTATATTTACCTACATGACTCATATGTTTGTTTCATGTGTATTTTACAAAGCTCTTGTACGTAGCTTGCCTGTTTTAATCATACTCTTAACATAGTGAGATATGTTTCCAGTCTTGGTAACTACTTTACCCTGCTACTTCCAATAGCACATACGGGATGCACTTTTAAAATTATTTCTAGTTTTCCACAACAGCGTAATAACTCCAGAAGGAGACACTGAAATCTTAATCCCAGATACATTTTTGGAATTATCACTTTCTATAAGAAGCGTAATCGTTATAAATTCTGTAATTTTGAATGTGCGATAGGGCCTTCAAAAGCAGCAATATATCTATCCCATAGTAGCGTAAGCGCATAAGAAATAAATTATTAAAATTCTGAGAAATTTTAATGTTCAATTTTAATGTTCAATTTTATCTCACATCAGAACAACGCATAAGATTAAACTTTTAGCTTTAAACTTGCAAAATTTTATAAATGTCATATTTGATATACCATTTGAAGAAACTGTGAATGACAAATGCTTTTTACTAATTCGAAAATAGCTGTAACAGAAATCCATACCATTCGATAAGCTCTAACTTCAGATAATAGGATATAGGATAATAATAAAAACTGGTTAAACTCTATTTAAAAGGCTCAATTTTCTCATTGAGTCTTAAGAATTCTTTTAGACTTTTGAAAAGCTGTTTCAAGTTCAAAAAGCTAGGCTCCCTTCGCCTATTTTGTAATTCTGAAATAATCTTGACAGCAGTGTAAAATATTCCTAGAAGCCTTGCCATAGCTGATCAGCAGTAACAGCTCAAACGGCATCATGAATGTTTGGTTGATAGTATGGGATATATCCCATAAAAAGCACAAACTCTAAAATGGCCTTGAGATTCAAACTTGAACTGAGCTGTAAGCATATAATAATTTTATAAAAAGTTGTGAAATTAAATTTTTCGGTTCTTAAAGTTAGAAGCATTATTACTGAAGAGAAGCTTTGCAAAGAAAAGATATGATTTGTCTCTAGATAGAGATATTAAGAGACCAGCAGAAGCCAAAATTTGGCACAAAATGAACCTTAAAATATGCCATATCTTATCCTGCAGTTATATGGTATTTAGTTTAATTATTTAAAATAGTGCCCACTATCTAAAGTGTAGTGTCTATGAAAAAGAAACGCCAATGTTCTGGGAACTATTACGTATTATTCTATCTTATTCTCATCCATCCTAATCCTAGCTTATACCTTTGGCTACAACTGTTTCATATGCACATGATTTCCAGTCGCATAGAGTCTCTAAATTGACCTGTTTTTTGGTTCACTCTAAAATGAACTCTATATTCTGGCGCTCAACCATGCTTTTGTATTTACCATCAAGTCTCATTAACTCAAAATGAGTGCCAAATTCAATAATTTTTCCTTTATCAAATACATAAATCATATCAGCATTCTCAATTGTAGATAGTCTATGTGCAATAGCAATAGTAGTTCTTCCAGCAGCAGCTTTATCCAGTGCCTCTTGCACCAAATGTTCCGACCCACAATCTAACGCAGATGTAGCTTCGTCTAAAAGAAGGATATCTGGATTACGAATTAAGGCCCTTGCAATTGCAACACGTTGCCTTTGCCCTCCAGATAACATCGTACCTCTGTGTCCAATCTTTGTTTCTAACCCTTCAGGAAGAGACATAATAATATCATAAATATTGGCTTCTCTACAAACGTTGTAAATCATTTCATCAGTAACTTCAGTTGTAGATAATTCGCTCCCATAAGAGATGTTCGATTTTATACTTGCAGAATAAAGAAAAGGTTCCTGTTGAACTACAGCAATTCTTGATCGGTATGTTTGAATATCAATGTCAGCGACATTGATATTGTCTAACTTAACGTATCCTTTCGTAGGTTTATAAAAAGATTCAATTAGTGACAAAACTGTAGACTTTCCACTACCAGATTCTCCAACTAACGCAACATATTGCCCACTTGATATTCTCATATTAATACCTTGCAAGGCATGCTTCCCAGGTCTTGTAGGGTAGTTAAAATGCACATCTTTGAATTCAATATCGCCATTTAATTTATCTACCTTAATCGTACCTTCTCTCTTGATATCAATTTTAGGGCGGTTGTTCGCTAGAGTTAATATTCTTTGTATTGCAGCAGTAGCCTTAGTGATATCAGATGAATAGTAAAATATATTTCCCGCGTATTCGGTGCCAAATATAACCGCTATAAGACCAACAGCAAACTGCACCAAAGTTAATTTATTCCTTTCAATCAAATAGCTGCCCCAATAAAAACCAATAGCAATAACAAACAAAGGTATGGCGTTACTCAGCGCAAACAAGATAGAAGCCCGAACATGCGCCCCAAGTGTATAGCCAGAACTAGCGTCAAGGTCATTCCTGTACTCATCAACTATCTTATGATCTCTAGTAAGTGAGTGGACTGTGCGTATATTTAATATCCCTTCTGAAACAACTGCAGTTGAGCTCTGCATCTTTTTCCTGAATATAGCCTCGATGCGTTTCAAAATTAGCAATCTCCCAATTCCAGCTAAGACCAAAACAGGAATACAGGCTACGCAGACTATAGAAAACTTCCAGTTCATGACCAACGCCATAATGCTCCCCATTAAAAGAATTACCAAAGCAACAAAAATTTGAGATAGGGTTGAGCCACATAATCCATTCACAGAATCTGTGTCTCTTATCAGCATTTCAGCAAGCTGGCTGCGGTAGTGCCTTTCATCATCATAGAAAGACATGTCTTGAAATATTATATTCTGGAAGACAAAAACCTTAACTTTTGTAAGAACTCGAAACCCCGTAGAACTTCCAATTCCAATAAGCCCAATATAACCTACAAACTGTACAAATCCAAGCACCATTAGCATACCCGACCATAAATTAACTTCACTTCGCATTTCTGAAAAATTATTCAAAGCAAAGGCTTCAAGCATCATACCAAAAAAAAATGAGAAGGCTGGATACCCAGCTGCTACAAATATACCAGCGATAAGAGCAGCAGCTAACAAGAGACACTCATCTCCATGCCATTTTAGAAGTTGATAAAAGATGTCAGATGTAGTTATAGCATTCGCTTTTCCTCCTTGACTAAAATCTTGTTCAAGTGGAAACCCAGTTCTATGAGTAAAATTTTGGGTGATGCCGTGACTAATACTTCGAGTAAGTGATGGTATGAGCCCATCATCATATTGATCGTTATTAGTGCTACATAGAGGAGCAATAATTTCCTTATAGGATAAATCTAACTTGCAATCTGAATCTAAATCTAAGTTTTCGTAATAGTTCTCGGTATGCTGACTTCTAACCATGTCATAATATAATCCATGTGCATATATCAGATCTTCATGCTTTCCTTCTTCACATATTACTCCTTTAGACAAAACAATTATTTTATCCGCATTCACAACAGTAGCAAGTCTATGTGCAATCACTATAGTAGTTCTGCCAACTGAAGCATTGTCTAATGCTTCCAAAACTATCCTTTCAGATGCTGAATCCAAGGCAGATGTGGCTTCGTCCAATATTAAAACCTTCGGGTTGCCTACAATAGCTCTTGCTATCGCTATACACTGTTTTTGACCTCCTGACAGACTACCTCCGCTATTTCCCACATATGTGTCAAATCCCTCATCAAAGTTTTGAATAAACTCGTATGCATTCGCATTTAGAGCAGCTTGACAAATCAAATCACGTTTTTCTTCATAAGAGCAAAATTCGTATGCTGTTCCTATAAGACCCATTTCAATATTCTTGTATATAGATGTCGAAAACAAATATGGATCTTGAGAAACTAAGCCTATTTGCTGTCTGATCCAGTGTAAATCCAAAGTGGATATATCATGATCATCAAAATAAACATTTCCCTGTAATGGCCGGTAAAATCTTTCAAGTAAACCAACAATTGTACTTTTACCGCAACCTGAAATACCAACCAATGCAACAGTCTGACCCGCTTCAATGTGAATGTTGAAGTCCCTTAACACTGGAACGCAAGGACGAGATGGATATGCAAACTGTACGTGACTTAATTTAATCTCACCTCTAAAATCGCTCAAATCAAATCCTTTGTATTCTTCAGGGTCAATAATAGATTTTCTTAAAATCACGCCTACTATTCTATTGAATGCAGATATACCAACTGAAAATGACCGAGCGTATGTTGCGGCTTCTGTGATCATCAAAGTTCCAAAGACAATTGTGAGTACAGCTGCTACCACATCACCGACATCTAAATCACCCCATGATATGTATCTAGAGCCTTGCCATAGTCCCAGTGCATAGCAAGAAAAAGAAACTAACCAAAAAACAGCTGCTGTCAATGCAAAGTAAAAAGCGCCGTGCATCCTGTAAGTTTCAGAACTTTTGCAGATTACATGGTATCTATCCAATAGCCTGTCATATAAGTTATACAAGTGAACGTTTCTGATTGAATCAATTGCCTCACCAGCAATAGCAGAGGCTTCAGAACGACTTTCATGAAAAAGTATATCTGAGTGCGCCATTCTAACTGAAAAAAAAGTACCGAATCCAATAATCAAAAAAAAACTTGGTAATAAAATTAAAGTTAACTTCCAAGCACAAAAAAAGGAAACAATAATTGCCACGATAAAACTTGATGTATTCATAATAACAACTCCAATTTTCTCAGAAATTGCTCCTTGTACAAAATCCGTATCGTTGGCAAGAAACGACTGAGCTTCATCCGGACTCTGTGCATCAAAAAACGCCATATTCTGGCAAAAAACAGATTTGACATATGCAAGTCTTATCTCATTAGTTATTTGTTGCCCTAAGTAGGAAAACAAAAAGCATGAAACAGAAGTAGCAAGAAAGTTGATAGCTCCCAGACCTATTAAAAAGTAGGTATATCTCATACATGTAAAGCGAAATAAGTCTATATCCTGTTGAGTTCTATCTGGGTTCATTATTGACAAAAAGCTACCAGTTGATCTGCCGATGATCAAAGTCATTAAAGGGGTGCATGCTCCAACTACCATAGAGATCACACACGCAAATATATACAACACTTTTTGGCTGCCAGTAGCAAACCCTAGTATTTTAAAATAGCCATTGGAATATTTAGGAATCGCAATTTTTTCCTGGAGTGTAATGTGCTCTTCTGGAGTAAAGCAACACTCATGCACTGACGCTTCATTTCTTCTTTCAATAAAGCTGTTTTCATTAAACCCAGTATGAGAACCTTTTTTAATTCCTAAGAGCCACATGGTTCGTAATATTAACTGCAGAATAAATGAACCGTGGCAAAATAAAAGCAAATATACTTATGAAGAAAGCTGGTATGATTAAATTATACTGGATGTAATTATTCCTGAATGGAAAAAACGTCCTAGTAAACGAACACATGCGCTTATATATCTCTACTTCCATATGTGCTTAAATTTCTAGATAGAAATACGGTAAATTCAAAGACCTGATGCCGATTACTACACAAAGGTGTTGTTTTCTAGTTGTTACTTGCATTTGGCATTTGGTTTTGGATTATCACTCAAGATTATGAGGAAGAAGAAAGTTATTGGACAATAGTATTAGCCTATTTCTAGAAGGAGATGCTAAAAAGCAGAAACTTGTAACTAAATTACTTCATCTATTCTACAAAATGAAAACTCAAACATATTCACAAGAAAGTACCTTTGAGTAAATCACCCTATGAAGCGTAAGAATTCAGTAAATCTCCCTATAACATGTAGCGCATGTCTCAGAAATCTATAACATAAAATATCACCGTGACATAAATTACGAGATAGATAAATTTAAAATAATAAAACCTTTCTTAACAGACGAATATGAAAGACTAATTCGCAAATTCAGAACTTTTCTATCGCGTGATGTCCTAAAATAGTGATATAAAGCCATTCTGATACAGGTAACTTAAATTACTGTAGGATGCTGAGCACAAATCAAATTCTTAAAAGTCGTAATTTTCAGTGGAAAATATACTTCCCCTATGATTCATGTTGGAGTGACACACTAGGGCAAAGGTTCTCTGATAGAATACTTGAAGCCAATCTCCTTAGTAACAGTGAACTAACAGTCACTGACAGGAATAATAATTAATACGTAAGTTTCTTACTTGATATGAGGAGTGGACAATAATATTTTACAAGACAATTCACACTACAATCCGATTATCAAGGTTCTTTTCTTTTTCTTTTACATCATAATAAACTGTAGACTACACAGTAGATAACATACTACCCTGCTAGTGAAAGTACGTTCTAACAATTCATACGCGAATATGAAACTTAGAAAGCCAGATACGACATTATTTTTCAGTTCAATTAGGTGATATGAAAAGTATATCACTTAGTTGAAAGATCGTAACTTAATAGGATAGAGTAGTTTACAAAAGAAGCAAGTAAACATAAATTTAATTACGAATATAAAGCATTCTAACCGGTTATATCTGTAAT
This sequence comes from Tortispora sangerardonensis, assembly GCA_030566855.1. Classification (NCBI taxonomy): domain Eukaryota; kingdom Fungi; phylum Ascomycota; class Trigonopsidomycetes; order Trigonopsidales; family Trigonopsidaceae; genus Tortispora; species Tortispora sangerardonensis. The sequence goes on along the minus strand of JAKUBJ010000146.1, from coordinate 449 downwards.
CTGTATCCTATAATTTAAGGATTTACAAAAAAAAAAAATAAGGTTTGTAAATTAGAAATTACAAATCAACCCAAAGTCCATAGCAGCAGATGTCCAATCGTCCTGTTACCTTCAGAATATCCAATTAGTCCGGATTCCCTACATGTGTATCTAAAAATCATAATCCAATTCGATATACTTCATAAAATATAATGCAAATGTGCTTCTGAATAATGCTTTCAAAATCATTCAAATTTTGAAGTTAAAGCTTCAATTTAATCCTAAAACTGCACCAACTACAATGTTACTCCCACCTCTTATGTATATTTTTTGTCAAGGTCCCTTTCATCAACACTTACTTCCTAATCGAGCATCTTCACCCTTATTCTGATTCAAAAATCACAGAATACGAACCCTTCCTAATAATATCCCACTTTCTTGCCCGTTTCGATACTTATATACTCTAGATT
>JAKUBJ010000145.1:0-13522 GCA_030566855.1 Tortispora sangerardonensis | reverse complement strand
TATATGATCAATAAGCGGTTTACAAACTGTTATTTAATAAAAGCAGTTGAGTCCCAAAATGGACGTTTTTTTCACGACCCCGACGGGATCCCATTTCCCGCCATGCTCTAGGTCCAACCACTAAAATTTATTCACTCTATCAGATTAAGCTTAATAGGGTGCAAGGTTGATCAGATTAGAGTGTATAAATTTTAATCATTCGATCGACCTTTCAATCATTATATACCCTATGTTAAAAATGAGATATTTGTAGCATCATAAATTCAATAGGCAAAATTATACTGTTATAATTATCATAGCACTTTACAGAACTTATACTAAAATCATTAGTAAGTTAATTTCTCTTTTGCTGTTATAATGTAGAAGGTAGTAGAAAGAGGCGTATGGGTTTATGGGAAAACAAGTGAATGGCGCTATTGAATATTAATGATTATCCTATAATTATAGTGAGATTAAGGCATGTGGTGAATTTAAAAATTTTGGTGAATTCTCCAACTTGCTTTTTTCGACCTAAATAAACATTTTTCATCCGATTTAAGCTTTTTTTGCGCAAGCAATTTAGCTACATTAATTTCAAAATAATATGCAAATATAGCTAGAAATTTATTTGCATAACTTTAATTTAGTGCTCTGTAAACCAATAAGTAGTAGCTTTAGAAGTGATCTACCCTACTATTTGTTTGGTTGTAGGGCAACTGAATGTATCTCGTATTTGTCTCTTTTGACTTTGTATTCGCAATACCGTAGAATGTAGCAGTTCTTACATATTCGCTATTAATACAAGTGACTTTAACAAAGCAGCCTAATACAAAAAGTAGGTATAAAAATGTTTTAAACTATGACTTATATATCAGATCTTTTTAATAACTTATGCCATGACAATATAGAGATAAGTTATATGCCATATAACGACGCGAACAATAGAGATCGTAGGGTTGCATACTCTATCCTTTATAATGGAATTCAGCGTATAAAATTGACTTAAATTACGACTAATAAACTCTAATTAATTATGTTTTAAGTACATCAAAATTTTATTTTTTAAAACTTAGCCAATCATGCCTTAAGAATAATTAACATATAGCCGTATAAAAAAAGCTTAAATCGGCAAAAGATAGCAAGTTGGAGAATTCACCAAATTTTTTAAATTCACCACACCTATAATTTAAAGTCGTAGATCTTGGAGAACGGGTTAGGGTAAAATATAACTCATACTAAATATTGCCACTTGAATTATTAAGCTTTCTATAATACAACAGATTTCGAAGAAATTCATATATTATATTTCTATCTTATTCCTCTCCTTATCATTATAACTTATTGTTCCTTTTTTAATACCAAAAATAATGTCGTATCCAAATTCTGCCCCTCCTGCTTATTCTGCTCTTAGCGAAGACACTGGGTTTGCACATATTGTTGATGATCATAATAATATATTCAAGAATAGTGTGTTCGTAAGTGAATCATCTATTAGCATCAGACAAGGATTTATTCGTAGAGTTTATGGATTACTTACAAGTCAAATATTATTAACATCAATAATATCTTATTTTATGATATCTTCCGACTCTATAAAGCAGTTCATTGCAAGTTCTAGTGGTTTTTGGGTTATAATCGGTTGTATGATAGGTACTTTTGCTTGTCTTTTTGGTGCACAATTCACTGCGAAACGTTATCCCTATAATTTACTTTTCTTATTTGGCTTTACTCTATGTGAAGCGGTCACTTTGGGTTCTGTTGTATGCTATATGGATAATAGAGTAGTGCTACAAGCATTCATGCTAACAACTGTATTGTTTGTTGGCCTTACTACTTTTGCATTCCAAACAAAATATGATTTTCTATCATGGGTTCAGTTCTTAAATATGGGGCTTTTTGCTTTAATTGGATTTGGTTTAGTACAATGGTTCTTTCCATATAACAGAACTCTTGATCTTGCATATTGTTTTATTGGTGTATTATTGTTTTCAGGATTTGTGCTTTTTGATACTCAATCTATAATGAAAAGAATGCACCCAGATGAAGTTGTAATAGCTAGTATGTCGCTTTATTTAGACTTCTTAAATTTATTCCTATTCATTTTAAGATTACTACAAAATGATGATCAGTAAGCACTTGCTCCTATCGCTGATATGATTTAGGATTCAGCATATCATAATGTAAGATGTATTTAGCTTAATGTATATTCATATATACGTATAATATTGGGTGTAATTATAACATAAATTCGTACATTTACTAACCAAGGATTAGGCAATATAGGGGCACACGGAATTAACTTACTCATCAGGATCAGGTAGTTCAACAATAAACGGTTCAGTACTTATTGCAAATGCTATAGTTGTATTATCCACAAGCTCCATATCTTTTATAGTTGCTGGCGACTCTTTATTCAATTCTTGCCAATCGCCTAATAAATCTTTATTCGCATTCAAGGCAAGCTTCAAATCATTACTATTCGTACTTGGAGGAAAATATCCCCTTTCAATGGAAACTCTTGTAATCTCATTTATCAATTCTTTATACTTCCAGTTCTCTTTAGCTAATATAAACAAAGTGCTTCTACCATTTTTGGCTTTTATAACGAAATCCATAACTTCTGTCATTTGATATGTGTGATTTAACGACTATATACAACACCCACTTCTATTTAAGATTTTACACGTCATATAACAGATAAGACTCGAATAACTTTATTATATCAAATTATTGGATCCACGTAAGTTATGTAAGTTTTTAGAAACACCACTTCTTCGCGTTTCTCTTTTCATATAAGATATTGTATAACGATTGTTCAAAGATTGTGAGGTATACCGTATGCGTTTTCGCCTAGTTACAAATTTACTATAGGATACTTTAAACTTTACATTTTCTTCTTATAAGCTCTACCTTCTTACGAAATTTTTGATTCTGCATACAATAACTGCGTAGAAACAATTACAAAGGTCATAGTTTTAATTACTGATATATAACTTATATCTTCTGTCTAGTAACAGACCGAGTCTCGCTACTTGATATATATCTATCCTATAGCTAATATACCAGCTAGCATTGAGCCGTGTAAGTATAATGGCTCCGACCTAGGACTAACCGTTACTTACTTGACTCTTAAACCTATGACAAGGTCAATTAAGACTCGCGGACCACTTCTCCTAATAGCGATTTGGTATAGCCCATTGCCTTGGTTCTATATCATCCTTTACCAGAAATATTCTTCTCAACTTCAATCAACTTTCTGGTTATTTTTTACAACTTTAGTTGCGAAGTTGGTACTTTATCGAACAATTCTGTATCTGCGATTTTGACTAGACCCTTTGGTTGATCTTATATTTTAGCGAGACAATCTGAACGGGTTCTTCCATTTTTGGACTTTGGTTTATCTGCTCCTGAGCAGATTTTCTCTATTTTGGATAATCAAGAGCTGCATTAAAGTAAAGTATCTAGGTGGAAATAGAAATAAATAAATAAATATATATATATCTGCTCAAAATTCCTGACTTTGATACATCAACTTAATTTCAACTCATTGCTTGCTAATCTCTAGCTGCAGCTTTTAGAATTTACAACTCCACGAGGTCGTACACAAAGCATTGAGAAAAGATACGACGCATCAGCATTAGCTCTGCAACATGGAGCTCTAGCTAAAAACTTCTAGCATGTGTGATGATATTTATCCTAATTTTTGGTCTGAGATTGTTAGCTGTTTTGCTAATGAAGAATTCTAGCGCACCTTTGAGACTTCAGAAAAATATTCTGCCAAACCTACTTGGTTTGAATAAAAAACTTGGATAACACGATACTACTTCCTTTTATCGCGCTATCTAAGTTTCTTGTGCTTTAATATGTCTGGATGTGGGATATTTTACCAATACCAGGGCTTATGCTTTAGCTGTTCATCATCTTCTTACTCATATTAGTCCAGAATTGACAAAACTTTGCAAAATTTATTTTTGCATGACCGTTATAGCTAGCTTAAGGGATTGTAATCTTTATTTTACTGGTGTAAATTATTTTTGTACGTTTGCAAGAGTCGATTCTCTTCCTCAAGCTTTACATGATAGATCTGATCATATACCTTATAGTGTTAAAATTGCTACTCAAGGTTTTATAAAATTTTTCCAAAATCTTAATAGTCATATTCTTGATGCTGCTTTTGGTCACACTGTTTGGTAGAATAAGTTTACTCCTATAAATAGCTGTTGGCGAAGGCTTGGGCACATCTAATAATCAATTATAGAGATATATAAACAAAATACTGCTTCTGATCCTTGTAATTTCTGTCACAATAAGAAGGCTGGCACTGAATCATGGAATGACTTCAAGACATTTCTAAGATCGCTAAAAGTTTCGTCAGCTGTTGCGCGTACTGTTATGTACAAATAAAGTAGCGCTAAGAAGCTAAATAAAAATGGCCATCGAAGACCTACTGCTTTTAGTAATACATCAGACTATTGTAAGAGGAATGAGCAAAAATTGATTATTCCTCAAGAGGTTCCTGTTCTTTGTTCTTCTGCTGAACTTAGTTCAGACGATGATGTTTGGGATTTCGAACCTATCGATTATCAGCAGTTTTTAGCTTGAGGTCACTTTAAGAAGATTGAGTACGGGTAACCCAGATATATGCTTCTCTAGGTCACATGTTTCATAGACAAGCAATGAAATAGCAGCTCTTCTTAAGGCTTTGCTTCTATATTTGTTAATTTATGTATTGTGTATGCTTATTGGTAGTATCCTCTTAACTTTTCAAAAATTCTCTTTCACGGGTTTAATATTTTCAATATATGTGATGTGCGATAGAATTAGAAATGCCGAGGCTGTCAGCGGAAATCCCCTGAATTAGCTTGTAACATTAACATCTTGTAGGGAAAGTGTATTGCCCATACATTAACGCCCGTTATGTAAAATCGTACATCCCATACCCCACATAAAATTTAAAGAAATATATAAAAAACGAACTTTTCTACTTTCATACTTTATCTATTGTTTGCCTGAAATATATTTTAATTTGATTATTTGCATATATTAATTATTTTTTGTTGATTTCAATTCTCGATTTCACAATGGGGTTCCAAAGCAGAGATAACATCACATATAAACGTCAAGGAAGATATGGGATTATTAAAATTATAAGACCAAAGGTCTTGAATGCTCTAGATAGTATTGGATATTTGGATTTAAATGAAGCACTTATTCATGCTGCCGAAGACAGTGAGACAACTGTAACAATTATTACTGGTGAAGGTAAATATTTTTCTGCCGGTGCCAATATTCAATCAACTGGTGCAAAAGTTAGATCCGCTAATGATTCCGAAGAAGAAAGTCGTCAAAAAGTACGTAATTTTGTTTCTAATAATGTCGAAATAGCTCGTACTTTTTACACACATCCAAAAATTCTTGTTGCTGCACTTAATGGCCCTGCTGTAGGACTATCTGCGGCACTTTTAGCACATTGTGATCTACTCTATTCAGTACCTACTGCTTTCTTGCTTCTGCCTTTTGCAAATCTGGGTCTTGTTACTGAAGGCACTACGAATGCAGCTCTTGCAAGAAGAGTTGGTCACAGCAAATCAAATGAAATGATTTTGTTAGCAAAACGAACTCCAGTGAAAGAACTCGAAGGTACTTTAATTAATAAAATATTCGATGTTCCTTCTGATCAAATTTTATCTGAAGTCATCAAGTACTTGGATTATTATCAAGGTGAACTTGTTCAGGATAGTTTACTCACTATGAAATCTTTATTCATAAGTCAAACTATACGCGAGAATGATCAGGCAACCTTACATGAAGCAATTCTTGGCCTTCGCAGATTTGAAAAGGATATACCTCAATCAAGATTTAGACTTCTTGCATCTGGAAAGATTAAGCACAAACTTTAAAGCTTCTTAAGCTTTTTCGTATTAAATTGCACAGTCCTATAGGATAATATTTGACTTATTACTGATGAGATAATAAATTAATAATAAAAAAATGAATACATGAAAACTAACTTATGCCCCTGCTATGGAGAACAACAGGTAAGCACATATAATAGTAAAAAAATAACTTGTAGATAACTTGCAAAGTCGATTAGGGTGTCATGTTCAAGCCAAAGTGTATGCTTGTTAAGCTTCGGATTCCAATTCCCATTTCTCTTTGTCATGCTTAGTTCTTAAATTTCGAGAACCTAAAATTCCAATAGGAGGAGTCTTATTCTTTGATGAGTCATCAGAATATGTCAATTCTATTTCAGATGGGACATGTGTAGATCTTGCTCCACTCTTACCAGCCAGAGCTTTAAAGTCAAACAAATCCAAGCTCGTCATACCTCTTATATCAGATATAGGATCTTCAACTGAATCAGAAGCTGTGCTATTTTCAGATTCCGCCCTTACTTGTTTTGACTTCTTATTTGAGTTTTCGTAACGAGTTAGTAAAGATGTTGCAAGAAATGCCATCAAAACTGAACCACCAATTGCAAGCAGTCCACGTCTTGTGCTTTGCCATTTTAAAGCCTCTATTTCAGATCTGACTTCAGACGCAATAGCAGTTGAAATCCTATTGTGAAGCTCCTGTAACTTAAGCTCAATAATTCTTGCATCCGCTCTATTAGCATTCTTTTGGTCTTCAGTGTCCATACGAACCCTGCTCTGCATTCTTTGCAGCATTTGTCTTAAATCCTGACCTAGAAGCTCCAAGTCTCGACGCAATCCAACAAGGTTAGATCGTGCTTCATTAAACTGATTGACTCTTAAAGATGCAATTTCAAGACGTAACTCTGAGCTTGCAGCTTCAAATAAATAAGCCTCATTCTCTAATTCATGCGTACTCAACATTTCTTCATACGTATTTCTTAACCTACAGTTTATAAAATTCCGCGTCGCTTTAACAATCAGCTCGGCTTGACTTAGCGTAAACCCAGATTCACATAGTATCTCACTCAAATGATAAGTGTCCAAATTCAACGGTGTAAAATACATATCTGTGTCCTTAATGCTACTACTGTACGCACCTGTATTTACAATAGGAAAATCATTTTCATGGTTCTTTATATCTGCTTCAGCAGTGGCCATATCGAATTTCGTACTCAAGCCATCAGCATCTAAATGTCCTCCTTCTGATCGTTGTACAAGACTTGAATATTGACATACTTCACTTTTCTTCAACATACCATGTGATTCAAGGTTTAATTTACCTAATGAAGCAATTCTTGGTAATAAAGGCCGACTTGAGCTGGCTAAATGTAAATATCTTGAAAAATCATACATAGAAACAATAGGAAGCTTGTCTGGTCTCATCTGTTTCAATATAAAAGTTTGAAACCAACAAGAGAATGCTAATCTCTTCCTCATTGTATTTTATATCATTGATAGACAAAAATCCAAAACTAATCAATCACGGTAGAAATCAGCAATATAATAAGTGAATGAATATATCGGAATCAAAGTTGTTGTCTATAGCAAGTGAGGTAGGAAAGGCGTTGTAAGAATTCCAAGTAGTATGAATTCCAAGTAGTATGAATGTTGCCACACTGTAATATAGGGCAACTAGGGCAGTAATGATAACAAGCTTTGCATAACCAGTTACGTAAGCAAACTCTATAAACCACAAGGAACCATCAATGTGATTGTTAGTAAACATATTTCAGCATCCAGTCCCAAAAGAGACTATCTTCCCTACATATCTTATGAGCCTTAATAAAAATTATAACTATTCTGATTTTTATGTTGCAAGATGATTTAGATGTATTCCATATCTCAGATTCAGATTTAAATCATCTGTGGACTACCCCTAATGATATTACTGTTGTTTACTGATGGATGATGGACTCGTAATGGTCGTCCAAGGCTACAACAAGCATGTGGTTATTAGCTGGTTTAAGTATGACCATCATAAAATTTTAATGTGTAATGATTATGAAGTACACTTATGCTTACCGGCTATATAGGATTTTAGAGCAAGAATACATTTTGCTTTTTTATGACATCTACTTCGCTAATCTTTTAAGCCGGGTTATACAACATAGATGAAAAGTTAAAGATCATTGCTCTGTCGTTGAGCGGGAACAATTTTAGTACATCATATCAGTATAAAAAGAAGATATTGCCAGCAACTCTGATAGCTGCCATAAGATTAAAATATATCATCTTTCGCATCCAAAAAGTTGCACATCAACTAATTTTTATAATTCTCTTTTCTAAATTTAGTAGGAGTACTTTCGATTAGGGTACATTGCTGGCCAATGCCATAATGTAACGGTTAATATTAAAATTGTAACGGTAAATATAGCTGCCATGGAAGCTATTATCCTACTCCTTATAATAGAGTTGAAGCAGAATTTTATATACACTAGGTACAGGGCATTGCCCAGTTAATTAACAGGCGGCCAGTAGCCTAAAGACTCCCATCTTTCCCATACTAATTTTTCGCATAACAACCAATTCTTTCTAATTTATTGAAATTTAGTATGGGTAAATGGATTAGGGTAAGTTACTGGCCGCCTGTTAATTTACTGGGCAATGCCTTGGAATCGGTGTATTAGTAACTGAGTACTGCTATAATTAGTACGATAGGTTGCTATTACTTAGATAAATCGATTATTACTCTGTTGTAATTATTTGCAATGAATCTAATGATATATCTGGTATTACGCGCTTCAGTTCTTAGAATAAATAATGGTAGATATATAGTATAATTATGTATTGAAAATGTTGGAATGTGGATCATGTGATATATTGGAATTACCACATTCAGAAGATCAGACTAAAATAAGATTAAGACTAGTGTCCAGGGCTTAGGGGTAGCTAGGTCATAGGGAAAGGGGACTTAGGTTAGTTAGACCTAAGGGCACACATAGACCTAGGTCAGGTTGCTATGTGGGAGTACATGAAAAATTATAAGAGAATTTTTCATGTAATTAAACAATTCTAGATTAATCGAATAACGGTTATATATCCCGTTGTAGTGCAGGTGGCCATTTATAAACTGGCCACTTTCTCTGTCCATAATTACCCTCCCTACAGCTTAAAGTAGGGCTTTTGTTTAAAAAAAGTTTAAAATTACTATGGGGGCGGGTAATTATGGCCACTCAGTGTTATAAAATAAGTTATGGCATAGCAACTATTTAAAGTTGTATCACTAGTTTGTGATTTGTCTATTGATTAACAATGACGTAATCTCCGTGTGGCAAATACATTTCCAAAATACTATAAAAGGATGTCGGGGAGCCTGGATCATGAAGGTATCTTTATTATATCCAGGAGAACTACATATTTGTTCTGGCGGGTATACCTTCACTTTATTTTATTATTTTATTATATTTATATTCGATTATATTCTTTTATAACTTTAAAAGCCTCATTTTTAACTATCTCATAGTATTTCTGCTTACACTCAGTGTAACGGTAAATATAGCTGCCATAGAAGCTATTACCCTACTCCTTAGAATATGTGCGGAACTATGATGATAGTAGCACAGGGTAATTAGTATTGTTCTATGTGTTCGGATTAGTCCGGAGTGATAACTCTAAATTTATATTCTCGTAGAATTGAGTATTAGGTAAGCTGAGTAAGTTCTTATACGAAGCTTCTAATATTACTCTAGATACACTTATATTACTAATCTGTATAATAACGTAAATCTATCTATATATACCTGGTATTATTGTCTTCAATTATTTAGAATAGATAAGGTAGATATATGTATAATTCTGTATTGAAAATATATATAAAAGTTGTCTCTTGATAAGAGTACACTGGCGTGTCCTCTTATACTCGCGGCTACGGGTTACTATGGAACATTACTGCTCTGCTAGATTCCGCACATATGTAAGAGTAAATGTGTGCTATTGGCGTAGTAACCAGTATAGTTACTATAAATGATATATAATGTATATGTATAAATATAATATAAAGGTGACAATGAGGTAACTCACCAGAACAGTGTTGTTCTCCTGAATGTATTGTCTCAGTTGTTAACCTCGATTCAGGCTCCCCGACATCCTTATATACACGTAGTGTATATAAAACTCTGCTTCTACTCTATTCTAAGGAGTAGGGTAATAGCTTCTATGGCAGCTATATTTACCGTTACACTTTCCCCTTCTTTTAAAAGAGATATCGTCCTCGATATCAACCCTGGATGTCATCGGCTTTTTGCTTCAGTCGATTGAGTCGATCAGTGTAAACAGCACGCAGTGTTTGTACAACTTTAGGAAACTGTTCCATAAGTTTATAATCTATGCGAGTAACATCAGTAGCATCACAGTTTAGCCACCTAACAACGTAGTAACGTTTAAATTCCTCGTCATGAAGATATACCAATTCTTGAGCCTGATGGTTCTATAGTGCAATCTTTATCTCTTCTGTGGTCTGTGGAGCATCTTGGTAATTGATATCCTTGACACAAAGTTTTAAGTTGGACACATTGATAACGTCATGAGCTCTAATCCACTGTGGAGTTTGAACTCTATAAGCATTCTTATTAACAACTTCAATGACGGACCAAGGACCTAGATAAAGAGGCGCTAGTTTAGTTAATTCACGAACCAAATCTGGATAAGTACTAAAAGCAGATTTGTGTACCCAAACGCGATCTCCCACCTCAAATTGAACATCTCTTCGTTTCGTAGTTGTGGCTAGACCTTTCGATCTATCACTTTCTAACAAACGAACATAGATCGCATTCCATAACAAATCAACTGTTTCTCTAGCTGGTGCAATAATATTAGTTCCCAGAGGGGTGGTTTGAATTGGACGACCTCGAAGAGCTTCAAACGGAGACATTTTAATAACTGAATGAACACGACTGTTGTAAGCAAATTGGAGATTTGGCAATAGAGAAGACCATTCTTTCCGTTCTAATAATGGTAAGGATCGTAGCATTTCACCTAAAACTCTATTAGTTCGTTCAGTTTGTCCGTCCGTCTGAGGATGGGCAGTAGTAGATAGACGTGAAGTAATATTGTGCGTATTCATGAATTGTTGCCATTTAGCTGAGACAAACAATTTATCCCTATCGGTAATGATCACTTCGGGAACACCAATATTATTAAAGACTTCTTTGATAACAGTATGAATCAAAAATTCAGCATCGTTAGTAGTACGATACGGAATAAAGAAAGCAAATTTTGAAAAATAATCCACAACGACTAGTATTGACGTGTACCCATCTGAAGTAGTAATAAGGGGACCGACAAAATCCATTGAAAGTTTTAAACCAGGAGCTTTAGCCGGAGCTATGGGCATAATCGTTCCATTCTTGGCCTGAGTAGGATGTTTAGCTGTTTGACAAGTGGTGCATTGTTTCACAAACTTTTTCACATCTCTTTCCAAATGAGACCAATAGTATAAACGACACAAATCTAAATAAGTAGCTTTAGATCCAGGATGTCCTAGTACAACATGTGTGTTTTGAATCACTTTTTGGCGCAAAGGAGAGTTTCCTATTACCAGCAAACGTCGTTCTGCAAGACCAGCATGATACAGCACCGAATCTTCTACAGAAAAATGTTTAATACGTTCGCTATCTGTCAATGGAAGATATTGACCAGCATCACGTTTCTTACAAAGGTCTACTAATAATTGTATGGACTCGTCATCAACGTATGATTGCTTGACGTCCTCTACTGATATCGGTTCTGGAGTTAGCTAACGAAGGGCGTTAATAGAGAAAGATTTAGGTAAGGAGTGGTCCTTCACCAAGGTAGTATCTTCATTCCATTTCTGCTCTATCCACTCTGATGGATCGTGAGGTTTTAATCTGCTTAGGTAGTCAGCAGCACCATTTAATTCACCTTTTCTGTAATAAAAAGTTAAATTAACTCAAAGTGTGATGCCAACGTGCCATTCTAGCTGAGAAATTCGCTTTGGTATTGATAAACCTTAACGATTGATGATCAGTATATACAGTGAAATGTTGCACAAGGTAATAGTGCCAATACAGGGAATTGTACTAAATTATTTTCGCATTGCGAGAATTTTTGTAGCTGGCAAGGGTTTCTTTGTAGCCGCACATTGTTCAACTGCTTTCTACATTAAGTTTAATTTAGACGGTATAAGATGAATTACCGTTTCTCCTATCTTAGTAATCACTGTGTAGGATAAATAAGAATATTTTTTGATTTCCACACGCTTCATACTCCTACCAAGTATGAAGCGTGAAAGGTTTTGTTAAATGTAAACTCTATAAACTATACGTAACACATACAAGCCATATAACCGCTGTTCACCACTAGGCTGTTGAAATAACGCGTCTTTGTAACTTAAGTACATAGCGAAGAAGAGCGCGAAAGAACTAACAAATACATTCAATCATATTCTCCTAATAATTAGGTTGGTTTCTGATGATCTGCAGTTCTGTTCCAGAGTGCAAACAAATAGTTCATGTCAGCCTGGGACAGCGATACGTCGCCTGCATCGTCCCTGCCTTCGTCAATTGTATCATCACAGAAGGCAAAGACCGTAGTGCACAAGTTAATCAAAAGGTCCTTATTTTGAATAGACGAACAATAGTGAACCCTGTCGAGAGTCGTCTCATATCTAGCGGCCTTTATTTCGATACTTGTAACCGGTAGTGTGTCTTCTTTATTAACTTGTTTTTTATTCAACTTCTCGATAACTCCAGCGAGAGTGGAGGATACTGTCTCATCTTCAATGTCAGAAATTTTCGTAAAGCGTGTACCTTTCTTTACGTTCTTGGCACCACGTTTTGCTGATGCTGGATGAAGAATCGTAGGATTAGAATTCAGTGGACTATTATTGTCAGGTGGGAACACAGAAATTTCATCTTCCATAGCTATAAGCTCTTCCTCGCGTACTTCGTCATCTACCAATAATATATTCTGTTCTTCATCCTTAGTTTCAATTGCATCTTTATTATTGCTTGCAAGATCTCCAGACTTTCTTTTGCCTCTTCTCGATATTGGGCTTGTACTCGATTTTTTTCGCTTTCCTTTTTTTAATAGATCTTCTAAAGATGGGATGTTGATATGAGCAGCTGCTCTATCTCCAAGAATAGCTTTATGAAGTGTCTCTCTAGTTTGAGGCAGTGGCTCATCGTGTGGAATGCCATCACCATTGTTCAACTTAGCTCTCAAGTCCAAATGCGTCAATGCATTCACTCTTAATGCTAGATTCGTCGCCGACATCCTGTTTCTTATTTTTGTTTTTACTCTACCCACAGTTGAAAAAAGACGCTCAACTGAAACAGATGTAGGGCATGTTAAAAGGCACGGCCGTGCCATGAAGTACACCATATATTCTTCCTTTGTTGGCTCAATTTTGTCCCAGAACTGGCATGAATTCAGTCCATAATTTTCAGAGATACTGGAATCAGCTATTTCAATATTTTCTTTTGCAACTGCTTCAAAATATTTGGTTAACTCAGGCCGTATGTTTGTTTGAACTTCCTTTGATTTGTGATACGACATAGTCTCGGTAACAATTTTTATAAGATTTTCTGAATTGCACCCCTTATCAATTGCCACAGGAGCCCAAAATGGATTAAACGCTAAAGCAGCTAGCCAATTGTCACTGCCATATG
>JAKUBJ010000144.1:0-13809 GCA_030566855.1 Tortispora sangerardonensis | reverse complement strand
TACAAGTTTAGTCTCAGCCGCATACAATTTGGCTTAAAAAGGGCTTAGCCGTGTGCTTTTTAGCCCTACATCAAAATTCCCATAAAAAGTCCCATTTCCCACAAGGCCTTATCTACAACTCTTGCTTCAGCCGCATTCAGTTGGGACTAAATTGGCATTCAGCCGTGTGCTATTTAGCCCTAAAAAAAGTCTCAGTTCCCACAATGCCTTAATGGGATACCTTAACCGCTTACCTATCCCATAGTCGCATACAATTTGGCTTAAAAAGGCCTCAGCCGTGTAAAATTGGCCATAAGAAAAGTCCCATAGAAAGTCCAATTTTTCATAATGCCTTAACCGGTTAGTGTTATATCATATAACCGTTATAAGTTAATTTTAAATAACTTAAGTTAAGTTAAATTAAGCTTGGGGGGTAGATCGGCCAACACCCTCAGTGGTGCAAAAAACGTTCAATTAGTCCTTCATCAGCCAATAGAATCGGCCATAGGTACATTAGTCCTTAGATTACAGTTCTAGCATTGTTTTTTGTTTTCTGAATTCTACAATTTCTTGTAACTTTTTGCATTCATACAGGTAAGGTATTACAGGCTGAATCTATTGATAGAAATGAGGTGCAATCAGATTTCGAATCCATATTTGGCTCAACAAGAGAATATATACCTTCCCCCGGAGGTTTGAACGAAATTGCTGGTTCCAATGATGCTGACAGTGATAGCTCGTCGTCCTCATACTTATAACTTAGAATTGGTATAGATTATAAGTCATTTTAGCTTTACATGTATTGTCATCTGGTGGAAAATTTACTGTAATTGTCATTTGCGCTTTTCAATTTTATATATTTGCTTGTCTTTGTGATGGTTTTGTAATCTCAATATATGGATATTCAGAATTTCAGGACATCAATTATCTTCCGGTGCAAGATATTATTGCACAAAAGCAAATGTGGTTTAGGGTTAATAAAACTTTAATAAAAATAAGCTTCACGAATTTTCAAAAAATGATAAAAATTTGTGGCATATTCCTCTACAGAATCTGGAAAATAAAACGATTACTTTAAAATTTATCCCATGCTTTCATCTAGATTCTAGATATCTCAGAACTCAGTTACATATATAGACCTACTCTTTATGGCGAGTTAATGGGCAAAGTAGTGACAGATTTTGCACCACTGAGGGTGTCGACCGATCCCCAAGCTTAATTAACTTACTGTCATATATCTTCCGCGGCAGTTATTGATGGCTAGCCATAGATCACACAACCGTACCATATGATTTGCCACTGTTTTCTCTTTATTGGAATATATTTTTAAATTATAAATCATATTACATTTGCCTAACCGGTTACTCTTTATATAGGTTACTTCAGATGTTGTGAAAATATTGGACAGAACGGTTCAACTAGTGGTGTGCAGAGTTACGTAAAGAGCCAAAGTTACTAACCGCTGGTTAAGAAAATAAACTTGGGAACAAAATCAATCCTGCTAAAATAGTTATGATCCGCAAGAATAGCGCCTACTTTCCAAATGCAAGGTTTGAAGGAGCAATAGCAGTGGGATCCAATGAAGTAACATAAGATTTAGTCATTCCGCCGTCAACAACAAAATCCTGTCCGATAATAAAAGAGGCATCATCCGATGCTAAGAAAACTACAGCTTTGGCTTGTTCAATCGCTTCTCCAAAACGGCCAGTAGGGAAATGTACAGTTCTCCTAACCTTTTTCTCGTCAGAATCTAAAAATGCCTGCAGTAAAGGAGTATTGAGCGGAGCAGGACATAAAGCATTGATCCTAATACCTTTCTTAGCATATACAATTGCAAGTTCTCTAGTCATAGCAAGAACAGCTCCCTTAGAAGCAGTATAAGCAATCTGAGGTGTCGCTGAACCAACCAAAGCAACTACAGAGGCAGTGTTGATGATAGCAGCATTGGTTTTATTATTAGCAAGCATTGACTTAATGGCATACTTACAGCCATAAGAGACACCATAAATATTAATAGCAAAGGTAAGATCCCAGATACGCTCAGGAGTATTAAGAATCCCATCATCCTCGGGATGCATTATTCCAGCATTATTAAACATTATATCAACACCACCATAAGGTTCAAGAAAAGCAACCAACTTTTCAACATCAGCTTCTTTTGACACATCACAAGGAATAGCTTCAACTTTCACACCTTCAGGAGCATGAGACTTTACAACTTCCACGGCTTTTGCAAGACTTTCATCATTTACATCAGACATTAATACATTGGATCCTTCTCTTACAAACTGGATTGACGTCTCTAAGCCAACACCACCAGCGGCACCAGTAATAATAGAATTCTTACCCTCAAGACGACCCATGATGTTTCTTCTTATCCTATAATATCAATTGATAGAATATGTTAAAAAGCAAAATCAAACGCTAAAACAAGTAAAAGTTAATCAGATTCGTGAACAAACAGCGTCTTATAGAATAAAATACTGAATCCAATGTTATTCTAACTTATATTATTATGTCTTAGTATATATAGGATAAGCTTATATTGCAAGAAAGAATAATAACTTACTTAAAGATTATTAAGTTAAGATAAGAAATATAAGTTAAAAGGAAAGCAAGAAATATTTTAGCTTAACCGACATGTTATGGGATATATGGGATAATAACGGTTAGTTAATTATAGTTGGGTAGCATGGTCGGACGCTTTTCCCGCCATTATATTTTTAAATTATCTAAGCAACTAGAGCACTTAGAGGTGAATATTTTATTTCATTCTATGCGTCTGATCATGCTAAACATTATAGAGTAAGTTGATTGCTTAAATTTCAAAAGGCTAGAATTCTGTCCACGAAAATGAGTCTGAATATGGTCAGATTTTAGAACAAGCGAAGTTTATTTCGATTTAAAACTTTTTGATCAAGTCAGCAGGGTTGTGGCGGCGACCTAATGGCTCGCCGCCACCGCCAGACCGCCAGCAAGAATTGGCCTTACCGCCCCATCCCTGTGAGTCAGCTGCATGTAAGAATATGCTATCAAAAGTTCATTAACGGTTACTACAGCTATTTACACACTGCTGATTTTGGAGTCCTAAACTCTAAAGCGTCCGACCATGAGAACGCCCAACCATGCTACCCAACCTTATAGGATAATTTAAGCTTAAGAATAACCGTAGGCATTTAACCTGCAGTTAATTATGGATATACAGTATTGTTAGATTCCTCTAACGTTAAGATAGTTGAGTGAACAGATATATCCCATAGCTATAATCAGTCACTATCCACAATTAGCCAACTAGCCGCGATTGAGACACACTTTTTTGATAATTTATATATTAACCTTATGAGGTAGCATGTATCCCATATAACCTTTATAGGATAATATGAATATAAATGTTAGCTCTGTAAGCGAGGGAGCCTATTATTCTGTAAACGAGCATGTTTTAGAATAACAGTCTTAGAGTTTATTAAGGCATTCTTATTTCTTTGTTAAATCTTTTCCTATAGGATATATCTCGCACAATTTGTTATTTCTTTCTTATTTGAAAGTATCGCATTTATTTTCTTGCTTAATCTGTGGTAATCATTAATTTTCGTATTCTTAAAGATATCATACTTAAGTTTCATAAGTTAATTGAATTTAATATATGGTAGGTTAGCATGGTCGGACGTTCTCATGGTCGGACGCTTTTCCCACCACTACATTTAAAATATCTCAACAACCAGAGCACCTACATGTAAATACTTTACTTCATTCGATGCGCCTGATTTTGATACACATGATAGAGTAATTTAATTGCTTAAATTTTAAAAGGCTGGAATGCTGTACATGAAAATAGTTTTGAATTTGGTTAAATTTTAGAACAAGCGAAGTTTATTTCAATTAAACTTTTTTGATTAAGTCAGCCGCACGTAAAGATGTGTTATCAAACATTTATTACTACACCCATTTACACACTACTGTTTGGGAGTTGTGCGGTTAGCTTTACAGAGAAAATACTATTCAGGGTAAACTAAATAGAAACAACTTCAATTTAAAATAAAACCTTTGTACTATCGTTAGATTTCCAATCCAGACCTCTAGTTCGAGTATGTGCGATCGGTAATCGTTCTCTTTGATCCTGTGTTATTTTAAGCAATACTAACTAAAGTATCTTAATAATAACACACAATTCTATTCTCTAACGTAGATAAATAGACAGGGAATTATATAACACGATCCTTATATATGGGTTTATCACAGGAGTTACTTAAAGAATAAGACTACTGTAATATATCAATCAAATTGTAGAACAATATAAGAATATAGATATAAACGATAAAACAAAACTAGATAAATTTATAAAAGATAAGATATGGTTCAAGAACCATCAATACGGGTATTTATAGCAATCCTGTTAACACAGGGTAATAGCAAATTAGTCATGTACGAATTCCGCACAGAGTCCTAAACTCTAAAGCGTCCGACCATGAGAACGTCCGACCATGCTAACCCACCTTAAGATAACTTAATTATTTTAAGCATAACTCATGTCTTAAGTCGATTGACTTAAGTTATCCTATAGCTTAACTTAACTTGTTTTCATACCTTATCATAAGATACTTATTTTTATCCTATATAATTGTATTATATTATTTTATGTTATAATTTTAATTATATTTTATATAAGGATAAGTTGTAATCTTTACTAGATTATTTTTCAATTGTTTTTAATCAATTTCTCCAGATCGATAGCCAACTGAGATAAGACTTCGGTGGGAGAAAAGAAACAACTATATAATCTAGTCACCACCGATAAATTTCGATTATACACTCAACTCACCTAACATGTGCGATACAGATTGGGATACAGTTCTCGAAAATGATACTGCAGTAAAGCTTGCAGGAATTGATGCTGATGGTATAATGCGAGGGAAATTGGTATCTAAAGCTAAGTTCCTCTCAGTAGCAGAATCCGGATTTGGATTTTGTTCTGTGATATTTGGTTGGGACATGCACGATCGATCTTATTCTACAGCAACAAATATTGCCTCAAGCGATTCTGGTTTTCAGGATCTTCATGCCGTTATTGATTTATCTACGTACTGTAGAATTCCTTGGGAGAACAACATTCCTTTATTTTTGGTTGGTTTTACTAACGAAGACGGCTCTCCAGTAGCACCATGCCCTAGATCTTTACTTAGTACTATCACGGCACAGGCAGTTGAGCTGAATTATAGGCCCATGGCTGGGTCTGAGCTTGAATTCTATCACTACAAAGAAACAGAGTCTAGCGTAATAGAAAAAAATGGAAAGAATCTTACCCCTTTGACATCTGGAATGTTTGGATACTCCATGCAAAGGCCTGCGTTGAACAAAGACTACTATTATGATGTATGGAACGCTTCGTGTGAATTAGAATTAAACTTGGAGGGTTGGCATTGTGAGTCTGGCCCTGGCGTGTATGAAGCTGCTATAACTTATACAGATGCTCTTAAAGTATGTGATCGTACTGCTTTATTTAAACTTGCATGCAAAACACTTGGGCCTAAGTATGGTATCTTACCTTGTTTCATGGCTAAACCTCATCAGGCGATGCCAGGCAACTCTGGTCATTTACATGTTTCTCTACTCGATGGAACAGGAAAGAACATCTTTTGCAGAGATATTCCAGATCCGAATCCTATTTACCCAGACCTTGAATATTTATCAGTAGAAGGTCAGCACTTTCTTGCTGGCGTACTGGAGGGCTTGGCAGACATAATGCCCGTTCTTGCCCCAAATATTAATTCTTACAAAAGGCTCGTTGAGCACTATTGGGCCCCTGTAACTGTTTCATGGGGATACGAGCACAGAATTGCTTCTATCAGATTCATTGCTCCACCGTCATGCCCTCCAAAAGGCACCAGATTTGAAATCAGGACCCCTGGAGCTGACGTCAACACTTATTACGCGCTATCTGCCATATTTGGTCTTGGTTTAAGAGGTATAAAGAACAAGATACCTCTTACAGTTCCTCCAATGTCTGCCATATCTAATAAATTAACTATTCAAAGACTACCAAAATCTTTACGAGCTGCAACAACCCAATTTATGAAACCCGATAGTTTGGCCAGGACAGTTCTTGGAAATGAGTTTGTTGACCATTATGGCAAAACTAGAATCGAAGAGTGTGATATTTGGGATGATGCAGTTACTGACTGGGAAGTCACACGATATATTGAAACCGCATAGTCAAAGTATTTGATAATCTTGTTATTGAACTCAATTAGGTTTATGTCGAGGGTTCTGCCCTATTTCTGAATTTTATAGATGTTTATAGCATCTTGAAAGAACAATATAATGTTAGTCGATTACTATATTCTGAAGTGAAAATTGAGTGTATATTGGGTTGATCCATATAGTACAGCCTGCTTCTCAACTAATTCTATCACCGGTTATGTCATGTATTACTAGGTAATACAATGAGAAGTTTTCATTCGGGAGTACATAAGAATATTTGGGATATTTTACACGCTGTACGTGAACTAAGATTATTTGAACCACTTTGTTGTTCCGTTATAACAACCTTTCACGCAGTTATTTCAACATTGGCTTAATATGCTAAAACCATAAGTTAAGACTAAGTATGGAATAACTTAACTTAACTTAATATTAGACTTATGGAGATACATTTAAAACATATCAATATATCAAAGTTATAAAAATTGTTCATTACTTATCTATATAAAAAGAAACAGATTAATCAAGAAGCCCGAAAGACTAACAAATGCAATTCGAAACAGGCAAAACCGATCGGCGCATTGGGGGAAAATCAAAGATCGACTCAATTCAATCGTAAAATCTAATCCATTTCAACATCCTCATTGGCCTCAGAGGATAGCTCAGTCTCAGTAGTAGATTGTTCAGCAGCCCTTGCCTTGGCAGCAGCTTCAGCAGCAACCCTAGCCTCTTCAGCAGCCATGCGTTCGGCTTCGACAGCTTCGCGAATCTTACGTTCCTCTTCTTCTCTGGCAAGACGCTCGGCCTCCAATTTCTCAACATATCTACCTTTTATAATATTTCCAAGCGAAAGAAGTTCCTCATGCTTCGCAATATACTGAGCCTTGCTAGCGTCTTCACCTTCGTCATAAAGCCACTCTTCAGTTTCGTCAAGCATCTTACGCATTTTGACTTTCTCATCCTCTGAAGAAAACTCAGCGTAAAGGTCTTCAAGCTTACCACGCATGTCGTAAATATATTCCTCAAGGGCATTTTTGCGATCCTCAGTGTCAGCAACATGCTTGTCTTCCATACTTAACTGACTCTCAAGTTCAAAGAACTGAGTCTTAACATTATCATCAAGAGAGGTAGTTGCATGAATAATATTCAACTCGGCCTTTTTTACTATTTTCTTAATCTTGCGAGTAGCAGAATCCTTTGACTTGTTAGACTCTTTTCCATCTTCAGTTGATTCTTCGACAGGTTCCTCGACAATCTGTTCCTCAGCAATATAAGCAGATTCAATAGTGTAGCTTCCGGAGAGGTTAACTCTAAGTTTTAACTTGACCATGGCAGGTTCACCTGCTTCGTTAGGCTTTACACCTTTAATGACCCATTGGCCAACCCAAGGCTGGATCCCACCAGGAATTTCCGATGTGTACTTGGCCTGGATAGTGAAGTCTTCTTTGCGATAAAGAGTGACAATTTTAGTGGTAGGAACAACACTTCCTTTGGGGAAAACGGGAAGATCATATTCATCTTCACCAGGTATAGGCTCCCAAAAGTAATTCACACTGCATTGAGTAATATCTTCGTATTTGAAAGGACGCACACGCATAGTAGGAGAATGTGTGGCGCAAACAAAAGCACATCCACGAGCAATAGCCTCGTCCTGATTCAAAGTGAAAGAAAGTTGCTTCTTAAAGAATTCAGAAAGTTTTTCTTTCACAATAGGGATTCTAGAAGTTCCACCGATAACTTCAACAGTCTCAACACTTTCAGGATCAATGTTAGCTTGAGCAAAAGCAGCTTGAATAGTATTACCAAGGCGACTAATGAGTGGGGCAATCAATGCTTCGTAATCTTCACGTGTCATGACAGAAGAAACATCCTTATCTTCCATAACAGATTCAATGTTAATAGGTGCCTGACTGTTAGCAGAAAGAACCTTCTTTAAGCGTTCAACGGCAGTTAAGACTCTAGAAAATGCTTTAGGGTGAGTTGTGATGTCAATTTTATATTTTTCTTTAAACTCTTGAGCAAAGTGGTTTACCAAAGCGTAGTCGATTTCACGACCCCCAAATTTTCTATCAGAAGCGGCTCCAAGAATTTTCAGTTCACCCTTCTTAATTGATGCAATGGCGACGGTGAAGCAAGAATGACCAACATCTACAAAAGCAATATTGCGAGACTGTTCATCTAAATCGGTTTTAAAAACACCATAAGACACCGCTGCAGCAGTAATATCATTGACAATGCGAACAGGGTTGAGACCAGCAATATGGGCAGCATCAATAAGAGCACGCCTTTGAGAATCAGTAAACCAAATAGGAACAGAGATAGCAACATCTACAGATGGCAAACTTGTTTCACTTTGAACAGTTTGCTTAATTTTAGTAAGATACATTGCAACGAGCTGAGTAGCAGTGAAAACTTGTTCAGAGCCTTGAAAGCGAACCTTTACACCTACAGTACCACCAGCAGTTTCTACCAATGGAGCATTAAAAAACCGAGATTCGTCTTGAACTTCTGGGTCGTCAAATCGACGGCCAAGAAGACGTTTTAAGGAACCAACAGTATTCTTCAAGTTTGAAATTTCTTGAGTCTTAGCAGGTTCTCCGAGAGCACGAGCCTTTTGGCCAAAGCCTACAAGAGAAGGCGTAGATCTGTTTGAAACTTCATTTACAATGACATCAATGCCACGATTACGTGCAACAGCAATAACAGAGCTGCTATTACCAAAATCCAAACCAATCGAACCGCTCATTTTTTATTCTTTTTCTTGTATTGCTATAAAAAAATATAATTAATTAAAATTTTTCACCTTAAAGAAACTCTTTAGAATTCTTATTTCAATGCCAATAATTCAAAATCAGAGACTTTACGGTCGTTGTTGTTGAAGAAAAAGAAAATAATGTTCTCTTTAAATTTTTTCTACTACGGAAGAAACTCTATTCTGAATTGCAAAAATATTCCATATAGTTTTAGAGAACCGCTATTACTTATATCTTAACGGCTACTATTATTTATAGAATAACTTAAGTTATAGTAGTCAATTTACGTGATGATTAAATAGTTCGTTAGAATCAACAAAAGTATAAAAATAAGTTAGGATATTACGATCAAAACATTCTTTTATATATAGGATATGGAATATCCTAGCGTATTTGGGAGCAAAGCTCTACAAAGTTCTAGAGTGTTCTCTCAAGATTACCCGGACCAAAAGTTGAAGAAACTATAACCGTATAGTAGGTCCCTGCCCTCTCGTGGTGGGTTTAAGAGGAGCTATGGATGGTCAAATTTAAGCTCTATTTACAGCATATTTTTACAAATTAGCAAACTGTCAAAGATTCTTAAATTTAAGCTGTGTTTACAGCTTAAATTTGACCATCCATAGCTCCTCTTAAACCCACCACGAGAGGGAGGGGGGGTTTAGTGTGGTATCTAAGATATGGGATATAACGGTTATGGGATTTAATAGATCCCACGCTAAATTCCAAAAATCACAGAAAACTATCTACAAAAAGACTCAGCAACTTTGCTTCCTATGGGATTTAGCGTGGGATCTATCGAATCCCATATATCCCATACATCACTTACACCCATCCTTAAAAAATTGTGAGTCTAACTAAAACTGTGATAGTGGTTTCTTTTGGTGCATAAGACATGGAGCGTTATATGACAACTAAATCAGGTGTAGAACTTCCAAGATGCCTATTTTATAACTCTAAAAAGAAGATACAATGCCGACTTACTCGTCGAAAATCGGAGATGCATTGTTCGCAACATATGCCTACGAATACAGACACTTCTCCAGGATCACACAGGCTAAATCGTAGAATAAGAATAGCCTGTCCATTAGATAATAACCATACAATTTGGAAAGAGAACTTGGAAATACATGTCCAAAAGTGTGGTAAACGCATTTTAGCTAATACTGAAGAATGGTATAGTATTGATTTCAACCTCGACTTACCTATACTTTCTGACTCTGTCCAACCTTCAAAAGATCAATATTCACAATGTATTGAAATAGTAACTTCGATCTGTGCAGACCAGTATCAACCTATGTTATTAGATGGGGTTGCATCAGATATGACTAGCTACATGTTGGTAACTTCTCAAATAGATGAAAAGAAAGTAGGTACTAAACACGCATTGCAGCAAGAAAAATTAGTTAAACTCATTATTGATACCATTCATTCTAATAGCATGAAATGCGATAGAAACTTAATTTTTGTCGAGTTTGGCTCTGGAAGGGCTGAATTGAGTCGCTATTTATCTCTTGCTTTAAAACCCCACCTTTTAACAACCTATTTTCTCATAGACCGTGATGGGCCGCGCATGAAGCAAGATAGCAAAATAATTGAAGATTCTCAGAAGTTTAACTATCACAAGCCGTCAATTAAGCGCTTCAAAGTAGATATCAAAGACTTCGTACTAAGGTCTGCTTTAAGGCAGGTTATGAAAGGGGAAAAGATTACTTATTCAGCTTATGCCATTTCTAAACATTTGTGCGGCTCTGCTACTGACTTGTCTATCAGATGTATATTAAAATCAGAAAAATATTTTGAAGGTATTGTTATAGCTCTCTGCTGCCGTCACAGATGCCATTGGAACGCACTATGTACAGACAGCCAAAAATGGCTTAAAGAAAAGGGAGTAAATTCTGAAGTATTTCCCGTAGTTTGTAAGTTGAGCTCTTGGGCCACATGCGGCCCCCCGATAGCTTCCCAAGAGCCATACAAGACCAAAAACGGAGGAAATTCGTCAAACAGGGCAACTGAATTCGGTTCTTTAACTTTCAAAGACCGCGAAGCTCTTGGTCGCGCATGTCGGTATTTAATAGATACATCAAGAGCTATAGCATTGGAGAAAAAAGGATACGATACAAGAATTGTAAAATACATAGATTCTGAAACTACTCTTGAAAATTCATGCCTAATTGCAGTATATAGAGGTCAGTCATTATGAATGCGAGGCGCCTTTTGAAGAAAGTACCAACATACTGCTTGCACAAGCATCAAAGCTACCACAATTGGATTGACGACAACAGTTCCAGTGAACTGAGAGATTAAACCAACCATGAATGGACAGAGGGCACCACCTAGAGAACCAAATCCTGTCATAAGGCTAACCGTTATTACCACAAGATCTGGAGGAAGAACCATTGCAGAAGTATACACTATTAAAGCATACATTGGACCCATAAAGAGCCCTGCAAGTGATACAGTAACGGAGTTCGATATAACATCAGGAATAACCCAGGTCACTATGACAAGTGAAGTAGTCAAAGCTGTAAGAATATAAAACGAGTTTCTCGGACCTAGTTTATAGCTATGATGCGTAAGTATAAATCTTCCAAGTGTGATACCAGCCCAAAACCCAGAAGCAACATAACCTACTTGAGCTGGGTCACCGCCTCTAGCGTCAATTAGGAACGAAACAATCCAGCCACCCATTGTAACTTCAGCTCCTTGATAGCAAAATATAATAAGTACAAACCAGTAAGTGTACTTGAATCTAAAAGCTTTCTTATACATATCCAGGTTAGAAATACCTTTATTAGGAGGTACAGAAATATCAGCTGTAATACCAGGTGCTATTTCAGAAAGCTCAGTGTCTGCATTTAGCCCAGTAGCATTAGCTTTGACCGGTGCAGAATCACCAGAAAAAGAAGTATTAGCGTGCAAAGACTTGTAATATCCTAACCATGGCATGAGGTCTTTATCAGAGCCCCAAAAACTCCAAAGGCAAGCAAACACATTAGTTGCTGCAAACCCTAAAGACATAAAATATACAGTAGACCAAACAAGATCGTCAGATATGAGAGTCGTAGCTATTAGAGGAGATATTGTAGCACCAGCACCGTAGCAGCCATGAGTTATGCCCAAATAAAAGGGGGCATTCTCAAAAGTTGAAATAAATATATTAATCTGCGCCAAGGTGGCAGCCATACCTATGCCTCCAATAAAAAAAGCAGTAAGTACGACTGGATACGGTGGTGCCCAACAAAGCAAAGAATACATTATAACAGTGCAAATAGCGCCTCCACATATCAGCCAAGTTCTACCTATCCATCTATAAAAATGATAAGCAGTAACAGCTATCATTACGAATCCTAAAGAATTAAAAAGCCAAATTAAGGAACCAGATGCAAATCCAAGATTATAAAAGTCTTGTATATGTGGTAAAAGTGCGCCAGGTGCGCCATCATTAATTCCCGAAGTGAAAATGAGCAACGTAGCAGCCATGTATCTAAATATATTCCGTCTAGGATTCTTAATGGTCATTTTCGATCTGTCAACAACATTGATAGCATTGTTACTGGATGGTATCACATAATCAGAATCAGAATCACAAGGGTTTGTAGTGCTATCATAAAAACCGTTATTTCGTGCCGCAGATATAGCAGGTTGTTTGTTTGAACTTAGAACGGATTCTAAATCGTTATAACAGCTTCGTTTTCGAGCAGAGGTGATATCAACATTTTCAATACCTTCTTCTAGCCTGGAAGCCCATGCTTTTTGCGGTTCTCTAATTCTGGGAACAGGATGCGTTTTGGCTGAAGAAGAAAGTTCTATATCAGTTTCATACGAAGTATGGGAGAAACTCATTACTTGATGAATGATTCGAGGGTCAACCGGATGTAGTAATAAGGGCACACAAAAAGAATAAAAAAACACTAAAAAACTCGCAGAACTATTTGCAGTAATATTTGAGTCAGAAAATAAACAAAAATCGATTGCTTATACGCTGGTTGTATTTGAAAGATCTCTGACTATAAATCTTTATAGAAAACGTGCCTTCTTCCTTGTTCTAACCGTTTTATATATTTTTTATATCTACTTGTCTAAAGATTATATTCTGTGCAGGTATATAACCGTTAAATATTATCAGATCAGCGTGAAACAAACAAGAGAATTACACAAGATATAAAGGATCGGAATAATTGGATTTGTGTTTTAGATAGAAGAACAAAAAAATATGGCCTGCTGTAATGATGAAAATTGCTTTTCTAACGGTTATTCTATAACCGTTAATGACTATCTAACGGTTGTTGTAAATTTAATTTAAGGTTGTAAGAGTAAATGTGTGCTATTGGCCTAGTAACCAGTATAGTTACTATATTCCTATAGATAAGATAATATAACGGTTATGGGATATGTACGAATTAATAATTTAATTAATAAAACAAGAAAAAAAATATAAAGGTGACAATGAGGTAAGCCCACTAGAACAGTATCCTTCTCCTGAATGTATTGTCTAAGTTGCAGGGATGGGGCGGTAAGCATAGCTATAAAAAGTCCCATTTCCCACAATGCCTTAATAATCAGGCAAGTCCGCACAATAGTAAGGTTAAGGTATCAATATATCCCATACCTGAATTTTACCACACAACTAATTTATGGAGTAATTAGTAAGTTAATGCGTAATACTAACGGTTATCCTATATTCCTATAACGGTTATTGTTCTTATACCGGTTATATAACTTGATTATTCTTAAGTTAAGTTATATTTTTTATTTTATCTTATAACTTACTAGGTGTAGCGCCCCTTCGGGGCGCTCGGACATGTATTTTTAAAAGTGTGTAGGGTTGTGATGTAGAAGACGTTATATCGGGAGAGTTGAAGGAAATATCCTGCAGTTA
>JAKUBJ010000143.1:0-14353 GCA_030566855.1 Tortispora sangerardonensis | reverse complement strand
TTTCACACATGTTTTTACCATCTCCCTTTCTTTCGATGATAAAAATGTCAACTCTTTGTTTCGCTCTGATGACTAGAACAATTACTGTTTTTCACTTTCATCTTCTATCAAGTTCAACCGTGATACAAAATATACCTTGAACTACCCTTTACCTTACACACCTGTGGAGTATAGTCCTATTACTTCTCTCCTTTTGAGTTATCTGATCACGTCGTTCTTCCTGCTGTAGTGCCACTGGCAGAGCTTTTCCCCCTGGTCTTCCTGGGTATCCCATATACACATCCTCTACTTTTGCAACTATTCAACAGTTTTCCGTACTCACTTTTAACTGCTTTACGGCATGCATTACAAATATTCAAACAACCACTTAAGCTACTATATCAGATGTATGTGACCAATCTGGATATTCTTCCAAAATACATTTCCCTGTTGCACAGTCTCTAAATTGTTTACTCAATCATTACGTTTATTTCGAGCCAGTTTTTTACAACACGGAAACAGCCGAATTCCAAAGATTTAATTGTACAGTGCTTCAACAAGTATTAATCATAGTTGTGAGGAACTGAATTTGAGTCACACACTTTTAAACTTTCGAGAGAGACTTTGTACGATTCAGCGCAGACAAAGAATACCCTATAGAAGATAGCATAAGATATTAATATCTTATACTCCTTTATAAAGATAGGAAGTAATAATAATACACCTATAGCCTTCTAAGGGACTGGGGAAAGTAGATTGGAGACAGTTTTTCAGGTGTTCCCCACAACTCTGGTATTAAGTGCTCCATGGGATTCAAGCTGTCACCATTTTGCTATTTGAGTATCCTAACGGTTATGGAATATATATCCGTTATAAGGTTAAGATAATTAAGATAGTGAGCAGATAACCCAGTAATACAATTTCACTTTGGAGATTTTGATAACGTTTGTACTACCACCATTAAGGAACATACTTTGCTTTGTTTTTCATTCGGTTTGTCTAATGGAGATCTGGGAATAGTTTGCAGGTGCATGATATATTAAGCAAAAGCGCACCGTATAAATTATAAATATATCATATCTGGGTTTAGCTGCTGATCTTAACATGTAGTCAGATGTAGTGAAAAAAATGACGTTTCTTCGGAACATGTGGGGGTATATTGCCTAAACGCTAAACATACCGGTTAATTAATTATAGCACACTGGATATGGACCTGCAAAACTTTAATATTTGTCTTTCTAGCCTTCAGAGATCCATTAGCTAATTTAAAAGGTCCATTCACACCATTAAGTATATCTGTAGAGGCAACTTGCTCACCTACCTTGTGCTTTCCGGGGTGTTACCAAAGCAATCCATCCATTCTTCATCTTCCCTGTATTTCGAAATAATCGTAGCAGCATGATCCGGTATTCGGAGCACTGGCCGATCTGCACTCACGGATTCTGGATCAAAATCACCAAAAACTTCTAGACAAAGCGCTTCCAGTGATGAAGGGCTATAAATATCTATAATTTTTCCAAGCTGAGTAATATTGGCGCTAAAGCGTGCAAGCCTCTTTTTCACAGAGTATGAGCGACAATCAGATATATCTTTAAGAATAGGACATTCAAACTGCTCCACTATTTCAGCAAGCTCTGTAGCTGAATCTTCGCCATCTGCTGTGTCGATGATATTGGTCATTCCTTGTCCGGGCTCTGAATAATCTCCTACTCGATTGCCCATTCGTGGTTTGTAGGTAGAAACCACAATATCCTCATCCTGTTGTGCGAATAACAAATCTTCTTCAGATACTTTCATGATGTTGTGCATTATGGACCCAACTCTATCTCGATTTCCAGTACGCTCCGGGATGTATAGTGGCGGTTGAGTGCGGGTGGAAAAATTGGATTCGGATATAGGTAAGCTCTCATTGTTAGCTTCTTCGGATTCAGCTAGCGGATCTGGAACTTCGCCTCGAAGAAACTTGTTAGTTTCATCTTCACATATCCCTTTAAGAATTAAATCCAATTCTTTGGGAATAATCTTCCAAAACTCAATACTTGTATTTGCCTGCATTCTTGCTCTTATACGTAAGTGTTCTTGTGCGTGAAGTCTGTTAGATAAAATTTTGAGAGAAAGCATAGATCTAAGCGGTTGCTTTATACATCCAACCAGAGAAAACAATCGCTCAACTGAGACTGCAGTTGGAGAAAGAAAAAGCGATTTCATGGCTAGACTGCTCAATATATTGTTTGAGCTTTTACCAGTAGAAATAGAGGTCCAATAATAATAAGAGTTAAATCCACAAAGCATTTTACTTCTGGCAACCTCTATTTCGCTAAACCTGGTAGATCGGTAAAAACAATGGTAATATACATTTTCAGCCTTATGCATCATATCTTTGGAATAATTCATTTGCCTCACTTGGTCTCTCAAGCCATACAGAAGACCTGCCAAGGTAGATAAATCATCTTTGTCAAAGACAGCTGACCAGCAAGGGTTGAAGGACAGAGCAAGAAGCCAATCATTAGATTGATATTGTTTAACATACTGGAACAATATGCCAATACAGCTTTCAATAATAGTATCAGGGATAGTCGACAAACTCCACGCATGCACGATCTTGAATATAGTTATCAAGGTGTAATCCAATGTAGCACAACTATATTCAAGTGCTTTTATACAATCACGAATAGGTTCATATATTTGCAATAAGAGCTCTAGATTGGCAAACAATTCATCAGTCACCAATGATTCGGTATTGTTCGAAAATTTACATAACAAAGTAGGTGTATTCTGCATGTACATTAAGCCTTCTTTATTTCTCATGATAGATTCACAAGTCTCTACAACAAAGTTCCAATTGGTGTCCGGGTACCCAGAAATAACGGGTGGAGCTTTCTTTCCAAGCTTTGCATAACTTGTTTTCAAACCTTCCTTAAAGTTGTTACTTTCATTATAACTTTCAGCTATCTTATAACATACACTGATTGTGTTTGAAATGTTTTCCACGGCCTTGCTTATAGCTTGAATGACTAAGTTCAAAATATGGGCAAAACAAACATACTGTCTAATATGTGTTGTATCAATCATTCTTCCCAAAGCGCGTTTGAAACCTTGAAGATTTTTTGAGTTCTTAGTTACAACAGCATAAGGCAATAAATTCTTCAGTTTTCCAACCCATTCATTTGCAATCGCAGCAGCAAGTACTTCACCACTATGAATGCCAGTAATTGGAATTAATGCAAGATCCACAGCTATCTCACCAGCTGCTGCAACAACGCCATAAATATTAAGCCCTGAAGGGTCAGTCCAGCCATCCACGATGAGAGTTATCGGATAAGTTTTGGCAATTGTATTCAAAATATTGAAACGCTCAGGAAAAACAACAGCCTGACAATACTCGTCAACTAGTTTAATGCAGCGTCGGTAGGTAAGCATTTGGCAATCCGCTAAAACAGACGACATCCCAAGGGGAAAAAACATTCCAGGTGCTTTCAAAGTAGAAAAGTTAACATTAATAGACAACAAGCTCATTACCATAATTTCTTCATCGGTCCATCTATCATTAGACACAGACCCATTACCAAAATATGGGGTCGGTCTCGGGTTTCCAACATCATACTCAATCTCATCTCCTGTGTCAGTTACCAGTTCTCTCCATGCCAGTTTTCGTTCAGGATAAATCTCAGAACATTTCTCGCCATGGCACCTCATGTAATCCGGTATTCCCATAAATTCGGCATTGCAATATATGCATTTTACAAGATAATAGCTAGAGAGTGGAATATGAAATCGACTCCGATAAAAAAAATACCAATATGGACTGTGGCTTCTCTCATCTAACGCAGGCAAGTGCCACACATATAAACTTTCATATCGTGCTCGTCCATAAGTTTCAACAAGTGACTTCCAAGCTGCAAATTTGGTGGTTTCCATCATCTTCTCAATCAACTTAGCAGTTGGCTTAGGAGCAAGAGCATCCATTACTTCAATATCCAAACACGTCTTTTGAGACGCGATCCTCTCGACAAGTGCACCGTTCATATTTCTAGCAGAGATTGGCAAAAACAAATATCGATTACAAAAATGCACTGCAAATGAAACGCTTTAATTTATAATAACAAAACTAATAATTTTGATATGATAGTGATGTATATGAGAAAAGATGAAGTAAACAAAGCGAAACACTCTTAAGATTAAAGATAGCGCATATAAGCTCTAGTTAACTTACCGGTTAAACCTATCCTATAAGCTACCCTAACCGTTACCTTAAGTTATAAGCTATATCCATAGTTACGGGGAAACTGGATTTTAGTCACACACTTTTGAACTTTCGAGAGAGACATTGTACGATTCAGCGCAGTCTAAGAATACTTTAACCGTTATAAAAGATAGCATAAGATATCAATATCATATGCTCCTTTATAGAGATAAGATGTAATAATAATACTCCTATAGCCTTCTAAAGGACTGGGGAAAATAGATTGGAGAAAGTTTTTCAGGTGTTCCCCAAAACCCTGGTTATGTGGCATATGCTAAAATTTCATCTTTTTGTATACCTTGTAGAACATAACCTTTTTTTGTCAAAATGACATCAAGAAATGCCCTTGTGTACATAATAAAGACGAAATTAAGCCCTATATGGGATAGTTGAATCAAGCAGAAAGATAATATATAGGATAGAGTTTTTTTAACTAAATTTTTAATTTTGTATGGTGTATCCCATATAGGCTTAAAATCGTCTTTTTGTGTGCAAAAAACTTCGTCTTTATTATGTACACAAGTGTATGGGATACACAAGGGAATACAAAAGAAATTAATCATCTTTTTTATGTACACGGCGGAAGACATATTTGAACTTTTACTTAACGGTTACCAATGAAAATTTAGTAATGATATAACGGTAAAAATAGACCATGCTTTGTTTACAATATTTAATACTATACCTTGTTGTGATTCTGTTTCATTTTTCACTTCTACATCAACCATTTAGTGGAATCGAAATACCATGAGTGACCATAATAAAGATTCAGATGCCAATAAATCTTCCTGCGATTTTAAGGAGATTTTGCCTGAGAGCATAGCGGAACCGAATTTTGCGAAGAGCAAGGCTTGTAATGTGAGGTCTCAAAATGATTATAGCTCAAAGGAAAAAAAGCCATTGTCATTAAAAACTACGAAGAAATTATCACTCCACTCATTTGAAAGGGAAGGTTTTATGACCTTAGAGCAAGAAAACAAGATTGTCAAGTATGCTATTGATCGCGCAAACGATGGCTACCCTCTCGCAATTATGGAATTTTACGATTTAATTGATTCAACTGTGAATGCTAATAAGAAGAAAAGAAAAGGCAAATCTCTTATATATTCATCGACTGCCTTGTATCAAGGCTTTTTGAATAGACATAGTATCGATATTTATTCTGCCATGCCATTGTGTATAGACGTTTTTTCCGATAAAGCTTGCACTCGACCTGTAATTAAAGCCTTTTTTGAGAAGCTTGAAGGTTTAGTTAAAAAGCACAACATCCCTCCTCAGAATATATTTAACGTGGCTGAAGCAGGCTATAATCCTGGCGCTGGTGAATGGGCCAAATCTGTATTTCGTACTGGTACTCTGCCGACTATGAGAGAGTATCAAAATATTTACAGCAACAGTACTATTGATTGTGCAAATGCAGTTGGTGATGTTCATTGTCCTACTTATATTTTTAGCGAGAAATATTCTTGCCAGAATATTGACGCCCATAATTTGAATGATGGGTTGAATATTGGTGTAGACTATTCTGAAACTGGGATGTCTGATGAATATAGTTTTGCTTCCTGGCTTTCCAATAGCTTTCTGGAGTTTGCCAAAAGAGTATCTGATCCTAAATTTCCCTATTTACTCATTGTAAACGGGCATTCATCTCATGACCTAAGCGATGTGGATGATATGGAACAATTTCTTGA
This sequence comes from Tortispora sangerardonensis, assembly GCA_030566855.1. Classification (NCBI taxonomy): domain Eukaryota; kingdom Fungi; phylum Ascomycota; class Trigonopsidomycetes; order Trigonopsidales; family Trigonopsidaceae; genus Tortispora; species Tortispora sangerardonensis. Next base: position 8,440 of record JAKUBJ010000143.1, on the reverse strand, counting down.
AGACGAGAATATAATTATGTTGAAGATACCTGACCATGCTCTTGATATTTTGCAGCCTTTTAGTAAGTACTATTATCCTGCTTTTAAGTCAGCGCAAGCTAAGGTGTCTAGTTTATATGAATCTGTATTTGATCCACACTACGAGTTTGGCATTGCATTTGTGCTTGCACAGATGGAAGCGAGAACCAAGGTTGGCAAGGATGAAATTATTCGAGGGTTTAGCGACACTGGTATTTATCCATTTAATCCTGATATTGCTTATGAACAATTGGATGCTTGGAAGGTTAAAACAAGTGCACCTGGTGCCTCAATTGAAAGACCCTCGAAGATGCGAAAAGCTAGCTCTTCTACGCAAGAGCACTCCGAAGCTGGTGTTTTTGATAGTCGCTTGTGTAAGGAATCCTCGCTATCTTCAAATTTGGAATTTCTTAAAAAACATGAAATGATAATTCAATGTTTCATTCATAGTCATAGTACTGTTAGACGTAGGAGAATGGAGTTGGTTGCTAAAAAGACATTCTTAACAAATCAGACAGATTTAGAAGCTGAAGTGGAGAACCTGGAAAGCAAACTTAATCGGTTAAGAGAACATCTTGGTTTACCTGAGAAGAAGTTAGAATTTACAGATACTTCTTGAAGGGAAACAAGCTGTTTTCTAGACAGTATATAGAGAAGTTGTTTTCCACGCAGAGTATGTGCCCCATGGTCATACTTCGAATACATTGGATCTACTCATATATATTGTAGTAAGGTTCCTTCATGATATAGTAACCTACCTTTTTAGCCTAGTACAGGAAATATCATTGATATTTTATTTGCTTAACTGATACTCTTTCCGTATATTTACAAAGAATTGATGTGCTTTAAAAGAGGAAGGCAATCGTAAATTCCATAACTACAGTAGAACTTATTTTTATCTAATTTGCCCAATTACTGTTTACATTAGAATGTTGATAAGCTCAATTAGAATAAGTGTCAGAATTCGCTAGGAGCTCACGTCATCCTGTCTTGGTTATCTGCACAAGTTCACGCTACACGTACTAAAGTAACGGTTAGTTGATTTACCCAACCATTTTACCCTTACCTTAATGTGGTTTTTTATATATACCCGAACAAGATTTACAACACCCTGGCACTTCACATCTAATTTAAAGTCAGTATGGTTAGAGAAAATAAAGAAGCTCTACTTTCGACTCCATTACATGGATATATTATACCTTCAGCTTTACTGGTAGTTGGGATATTCATTGTAAAGAAAGAATGGACGTTATATGCAATGTTAGCAGCAGCTGGATTAGCTGGGCTAAAATACTACCGAAGTCGACCCAGAAAAATCTTGAAACCTGACGAATTTCAAGAATTTGAACTTGTTGATAAAACTATAGTAAATCATAATACTGCTATTTATCGATTTAAATTACCAAAAGAATCAGATATACTTGGTTTACCAATTGGCCAACATATATCTTTAGGTGCAACTATCGATGGTCAAGAAGTCGTACGTTCTTATACACCTTTATCTTCTGATGATGATTTTGGATTTTTTGATGTTCTTATTAAAACTTATCCTACAGGTGCTATGTCCAGTCATGTTGCAAAGCTTTCACTTGGTCAAACGATTAAGGTGCGTGGTCCAAAGGGTTTCTTTAACTATCAGCCAAACACTTTAAAAAGTCTTGGTATGATCGCTGGTGGTTCTGGTATTGCACCTATGTTACAGATTATACGTGCAATTCTTAAAAACCCCAATGATAAGACACGTATATCACTTATCTTTGCTAATGTAAGCCACGAAGATATTCTTCTTAAAGAAGATATAGATGCTCTTGCTAGTAAGTTCCCTGATAGATTCTCTGTGACATATGTACTTAATAATGCACCTGAAGATTGGTCTGGATATGAAGGTTTTGTTACTACTGAAATAATGAAATCGCATTTAGAGAGTTCTTCTCCTGATACAAAGATTCTTATATGTGGACCTCCTGCTATGGTTTCCGCAATGAAAAAAGCTGTTGTTGAAGCTGGGTATGAGAAACCAAAACCTGTATCTAAAATGAATCATCAAGTTTTTGTCTTTTAAAAAATGTGTGAATATTTCACTGTGTATAGATATGATAAATTATTAATACTTGTTGTTCTTCCATCTATAGCAAAAATGCGGACAATGATTTATTCTGTGGTATAAGTATCAAGAATCCGTGTGAATGCTTGGAAGAAAAATACAAGATTCACATGTTGATCCATGTCCAATCTTTCATTCACAGTATGAATATTGGCTTCATACATTCCCATCATAGGTGCAAATCGATAGATATTAGATGTCAAATCCCAATAATACCTAGTATCTGTGTTTCCAGACATCAAAGAAGGAGTTACAATTATTTCAGGCAAAGTGTTAAACTCTTCATAAGTTAACCTTACTGCTCCTGCAAGTAATCCGAAAACTTCATTTACTGCTGAACCAGGCGCAGATTTCAATGCCCTATGCTCTTCAGAAATATTAAAGTATCCTTTCTTGGTAGGTTCAATTAAATATTCACCAAACGCAATCAGTCCAACACTATGCGCATTTGCTATTTCCGCAACAAGTTTAACATGTCTTTCTTTAACATCGTCTGGCCTGTCACCGATTGCAATACGATAATTAGTCAATACATACGAATGTTCAGGCAAAGCATTAACTTTCGCACCACCATGTATAACATCATTAGCTTGAGTAGTTCTCATTAAATAATAAGCAAGAGGGAAGAACTCGTTAAGCTTAGAAGTAACATATGATTGTGCCGCACGACTATCTAAGTTTGTTAAGGCTTTTTTCAATAAATAATTAACATCTTTGCCGTATTCACCGATACATTGCAAATGTTGAAACACTGGACAATCGAAATCGTATAACACTGGCTGTGCATTCTTGCCTTCCAATGTTGTGATAGCTTCAGCTAGGATTCCAATGCCAGTGTGGTCTGGTGGGATGGAAGAATGGCCACCGGGTGCATTAATTGCGGTTCTTAAATCCATATATCCCTTCTCAGAAGTTGGTACAGCTGCAAACCAAGTGCCTAATGTATGCTTAATACCATCACCTTCATCAACGATCAACAGCACAGAGTCTTTACCGTATTTATTTTCAATTGTTTTGGACAATTGCTCTGCACCTCTTATACCATTAATTTCTTCGTCGAATCCAAAGGAAAGGATAATAGTACGTTTAGGTTTAAACTCTTGTACTTCGATGAGATAGGAAATAGCTTCAAGAATACCAATGAGATTACTCTTACAATCAACAGAACCTCTGCCATGGACATATGTACCATCATAATGACCAGAAAATGGTGGGAAATCCCAATTTCCTTTAGTTTCATTAGCTACAGGAACAACATCCTGATGTGCCATATATACTACAGGTTTAAGAGTCTTGACAGAACCTTTCCAAGTGAACAGCAAACCATAAGTGTTGATAATCTCTACTTCTAACGTACTATAAACCAATGGAAATGTATCCTTTAAATACGTATGAAAATCTTTAAAGATATTCCAGCGAGGATCATCTTCTACAGAACCCATATTATCAAATGATTCAGTTGGGATCTTCACTGCTCCACTCACACGGGCAGCACTCGATTTCTTATATGCATTCCTATGAAAATAGGCCAATTCTGATCTTTTATACCCCGCAGGCAAAATCATAGGAAATTGAGGGCACACATCTGTAGAACCATCAGTGAGTGTCTTATATGTTGAATGGATCATTGTACGACATGTGCAACTTGTAGAAACGCCTGTGATGGCAATAATGAAAAGAGTGCTTAAAGCAGCAATTTTAAACCAAAATCTTCGATATTTAGGGGTTTTAGCAACATTCTCAACACCTTTATCTCTGAGTTTCGAGTATTTGGTATCCATTTTTTAAGGAAAAATTAAATTATAAGAAAAACGTGGATCTCGAAAGTTGGGAATCCTTCAGTGTCTCGATCAGCTTTTTTAATTTAAAATCGTGGGGTGATGAAATAAACCTACTATAAAATATGCCTAAAACAACATAATCATTAAATAGGGTTAAAGTTACAGAACCTAAGAATTGGGAGTAATCTATATCCCAGAAAGTTACCACTTTTGATGATATCTCAAAACAACTAAGCGTACCGACATACAAAGAAATTGATTACTTTATAGATAAAGCTTGTTGAATTTGATTGCTTTGTATATTACACGAGTAGTTAGTTTTAGACAATGGTAGGAAGGACATTGGATAAAACAGAAAAGAGTAAATTTCTTTCAATATCGAAGGGCAAGAAACTCTTTGGAAGACCTAACAAAGCAGGAAGCAATAAGGTCCTAAGCATACCAAAAGATAATTTATCAGAACCTATTGCTACTGACTTTCCACCTGATCCTGATCAGGTGGAATTTATGATATCAATGGGCTACACCGAGGAGCAAGCCAGAACTGCACTTTTATCTACTAATAACGATGGCCAAATGGCTTTAGATAGTCTACTTCATTCAAATGAAACTGCAGATGTAAATAAATTTGGTCCTCAAATGTATGACACTGTACAGGCTGAAAATTTAGATTACATAGTTTCTATGGGCTTCACTCAAGACGATGCCAGAACTGCACTACATAAAACTAATAACGATCTTAAACAAGCTATAGATCTCCTTATATTGCCATCTACTCAACAAGAAACTCTTATTGATTTAAGTGAACCTCCGAGTTATGAAAGCGCTATTTCAGAAGACCTTGAACCCGTTGAGCCTATAGCAAATGTTTCCAAAGGAGAAACTCTATGCGAAGAGCCTACATTTAATGACGACTCTTCATCTACTGTTGCACCTCCTACAGATCAAAAAAGCGTTATTTTTGATCCTTCTGAATGGGAGAATGATCTAGTTGATGCTAATTCTTCTACAGGTTATTTGAATTCTAGTCTTCATGAAATTCCTCATGTCGTAGAAAGAGAAATTGATTATGATGATGTAGATTCTATTTCATTGCAAGCATATAGTCCAGACATACCTGCTTATCGCGAAGAAGGTGTACCTGCAATATTTACTTCTTCTTCAGATCATTCAACTTTCATACATCAACTTTTAACAGTCATCTTTTCAGTTCCTGGTATGCGAAATACTCTTGCCTCCAACTACAAGCATATAGACACTGAATTAGAATTATCTAATTCTAAAGTAGCGTTACAAAGGCTTTTATCAGCTGCACAGTTTAGTTCGAATGCTCATTTCTCTGTTGATACATTTCTTAAAGCATTAGACCAAGATCCTGAACCAGATACTGAAGACTTTTCCATGACGTACGCTTCAAAACTGTACAAGCTGTTTCCTTCTATATTCAATTCTATTGCTACTTTAGAAGATATAGATAGGGATTTTAGTTCTTTAAGTATTTCATTATCTGACGAAGACTACAAGCAGAACAGCTTGAATGCTATATTGGATTCCTTCATCTGGTTAAATAGTGAGGATGCTTTAATATCTACTATTGGAAACTGTTTTACATTTTGTTTTACCCAAGATTCTATGTCTAGTCGTGAAGGGTTAGATATCTCTATTGACTGGTATCCTGATAGGTATACTACGGAGTTTGCTCCCCTTATAACGGAATCAAGAAACAGCGTGAAAATTACATATCAAGAAATGGATCAATTATATGAAAATATGCGCGAAATGCGCGAACATGATGGGTTTGATACATGTAGTTTACTTGAAGCAACTATCGAAATATCTAATGAACTTGGACAAGACCATACTGACTCTGAAGCTCTGTTTAAAGGAATATTGTTAAGTAAAACGAATGATCCTATAAAGTATAGTGCTCTTTCTTCTGAACTGAATACTATACTTGAGAACCTTAGAAACGAACTTTCAGACATAAGTACGAAGATTTCACAAGTGCCACAGAAAGTTTCGGATATGGAAAGTTTGTACATGCGTCCTTCTACATCTGATCCAATTGACACACCTAACTATCACAGATACTTACTTGCTGGTATAATATCCGGATTCACTACCGTTTTTATTAGAAAAGAGTTGCCAAATACAGGATTACCACTTACTAGTGATTCTGCGGAATATACTAAAGATTGCATTACTTGGTATAGAGTTGACTATGGTATTGGAGATCAAGGAGATCAACATGTTTATGACATTAGTGAAGTATCTGTAGATGAATTGCTTTACCATGTTAGAACTGAAGGATCTGTTCTTCATGGTATGAAACTACTTTATGTTAATGATTATTTATGGGATGATGAAACTGTAGATTTTGCAAATCTTGAGGACGAATTACAGGACTATATTGGAACGAATTTTACGGTTGGGGCCTAATATTGTATCTTTCCTACATATTGAATGCCTAATAATATATAGATGTACGATAAAATTGAATGACAGTTAGTATTAATATTTAGATCTTGACGTATGTATATAAAACTAGTATAGGCAATAAAATCAAGGATCCCATATGGAACCTTAATTATGAACCGATTGTTAATGTTTCAACTTTCCTATATTTTAGCGGCAATTCCGAGCTTCTTGCGAAGACGGCTTACCTCGCTCTCTTGTGCAGCCAAGAGAGCAGTTGTACCAGGAGCACGTTTGAGTTCACGGCGACCAAGTTGGTCCTTGTGTACCTCATCAGGGCCATCAGCAATACGTAAAGTACGCTGATTAGCATAAGAATAAGCAAGAATAAAATCACCAGATAAGCCACCTGCACCGTGGAGTTGCATAGCACGATCAATTACTCTCAAAGCCATCGAAGGTACATATATCTTAGCAGCGGAAATTAAACCTTGGGCATCCTTTGCCCCATGTTTATCAATAGCATCAGCAGCTTGAAGAACAAGTAAACGACCAGCATCAATATCAACACGAGCTTCAGCAATGAACGCCTTTACAGTAGCATGCTCGGCGAGGAGTTTACCAAAGGTACGTCTTTCCGGGCTTGTTACACGACGGAGAATATAACGGAGAGCCTCTTCAGCAGCACCAATTGAACGCATGCAGTGATGAATACGTCCTGGTCCGAGTCGGCCTTGAATGATTTCGAAACCTCTTCCTTCACCGAGAACGATGTTCTTTGCAGGGACGCGGCAGTTAGAGAACTCAATTTCGCAATGACCATGAGGAGCATCATCATAACCAAAAATAGTCGTGGGTCTAAGAACCTTAGAGCCAGGATGATTAGCAGGAACAATAATTACAGATTGCTGCTTGTAAGTATCGGGGTTCTCAGGGCTTGTCTTTCCCATTACGAGCCAGACTTTGCATCTAGGATCACCAGCACCGGATGCCCACCATTTACGACCATTAAGGATATAATCATCCCCATCTCGTTTCATACTAAGTTGAATATTGGTAGCATCGGAGGAAGCAGTGAAACGTTCAGTCATGCAAAATGCCGATCTTATTTTACCTTCGAGCAATGGGACAAGCCATTCACGTTTTTGTTCTTCATTTGCATACTTAGCAAATACTTCCATGTTGCCAGTGTCAGGAGCTGCGCAATTGACAGCTTCGGAAGCTACAAGACATCTTCCAAGCTGTTCAGCCATGAGGCCGTATTCAAGATTAGTAAAGCCAGGGCCTTCCTTGTAATGTGCATGTAAAAACATATTCCATAAACCGAGTTTCTTAGCCTTCGTTTTCAACTCTTCTATGATAGGAGGAACAGATGCCCAACGCTTAGAAGGATCATGAGAGATTTGGTCATGGTAGATGAAATCAGCGGGGATACATTCTTCATCGACGAATTTTTTGACTTTTACAAGAGTTTCGTGAGCACGCTTGCTGACTAATGGAGCGACTACTGAGGGATAGAGAGTATCTGACATTGGTTTTTCGGGAATAGAAGTGTTATTGTTCAAAGAAGACGGTAAGCAGTAAATAGCGAAAGGGATTGGTTTATATAGTCACAGTTAGAATAAGTAGAGAGATCGCAGGATAAAAAGTGGGGGTAATAAGGTTTAGGAATCTGGGGAAAGAAGGTAAGAATATTGCGGCTATACCGAGGTCATCAATATGGCGATACTCACAACATTTGAACTATTCATATGAGCAGTCATATTCGGTAACTACTAATAAGATTTACAGATTTGTTCTTTTCCATTAGAATAAGGTGATATTTATTATAGATTAGACAATTATAAGGATTAGTAGTTTTGATCAATGGTCTGAGAAAGGCACAAGATAATAATTCCGAGCCATGTGTAATTCCGACAAGGGTAAGGGTATATAATATTTAACTGTAGATTGTCGGAAAAGTAGTGATGAGTGATAGAGAGTGATATAGAGAAAGAGCTGTGCATTAACCTAGGGGGTGGCGGTTTTTAAAAAACCGCGGGTTTTTTAAAATCGATTAAAAAAATCTCCTATTCTGGACTGAACTGGTTTTAAAAAATTCCCTATTCTGGACTGAACGGGT
>JAKUBJ010000142.1:0-14881 GCA_030566855.1 Tortispora sangerardonensis | reverse complement strand
AGGCCCCCCTCCCATACGAAGATGATTGAGTAAGGAGTGTATAGGGCGGAGTGAGGGTTTTAATTAAAGCATGAAACAGTGACTGTGGTTAGTGTTCGGTATAACTTGAAGCGAAATTTATTCCATTTTTTTATTTATACACAATAATAATAAAATTGTAGTTAAAAAATGCATTCATTTGGAGGAATTTGATGTAATGTTAAGGTGGAAAGATGATCGGTACTTAGGAAGAACAGGCTGGTGTATAGATAAGAAGTACGGTGTGTAAAACAACGAAGATATATATATATAAAGCAAAATAAACAAAAAAACATGTACGGAAAAATAAATAAAAAATAGAAATTGAAAAGAAGATCCATTATTCAACAGGAGTGATTGAAGTAATAATGGAGTTCGTAAGTTTGAGGTTAAATAGACGATCAAGCAAGCGATCATTCATAAAAGTACGCTGTTCATCCTCAGGCATTTCAATAAATTTGTCAGGAGTAAGGCCAAGGATTGGTTGAATCGCCTGAAAAATGGTGAAATGAGTGTCAGGTTTCTGACTAAGACATACGCGAACGCGATAATAAGGAACAGTAGGCTTGTTAGTTGAGCAATTGCAGCGACCTGGCATTTTCTTGCAGAAAGGTTCTGGGCATCCCATATAGTAGATGTTATCATCAAAATCGACATCAGTTATAGTATCTTCGAATGCATATTTGCTTTTAACAGGTGTTCCAAATTTAGGAGAAGCTATAACAGCAGCCGCAGCAGCAGGGGATGCAATTGAAGAAGTTCTTGTAGACTTCTTAGGAGTTGAGAGAGGAGTTGCAGGGTTTGCTGGGGAATGACTCTGTACTGGCTGAGGAACAATCTGCTTTGAAGTCTGAATTAGACAGGCTCGAAAAGTTTCAAGATCGGATTTGAAATCAGTAGGATAAAACAAAGTTTCTTCATTTGCGTAAAAAGATGCGTTATCCGGGTTGAACAAAAGTGGGAACATAAAAATAAAGTTGCCGATGAGAAACCTAGGACTAATATTAGAAGTAGGAATGAATACTTTTGCCTTGAATTGAGAAATATCACCAACATGAAGAACATCTTGCTCGTCAGTGACAGTCATGTCGAAGACGCAAGCGGAGAGAGCAGTAACGAACTTATTAGGATTCTTGTTAAAAATAGAGATGTTCAAAGGAGGAATGCTAAAAAGCAAAGTCTTATAGGAATTGACAGCGAAAGTTCGATTAGTGACAGGAAGCACAGAAGTAATAGTGAGTAAGGTGCTGGAAATGGACAGGGCTGAAAGAGACAAAGGCTTGTAGTAGGAAGCAGTGAAGTTCAACTTATAAACAGCAGAATGTTGAAATGTCTGTTTGCTATCAGCAGGAAGAATGAAGACATAAAGAATGGCTTTAGAATCCATGAAAAAGTAATATTTCACAACTGAACCTGAGTCAAGTACTTCAACACTTGTTACATACTGGAATTCAGATGAAAATATGGATGTCTTTGAGACCTTTTTAGAAACGGTTAAATCGTTATATGATTCTACCTGAACAATTTCGGCCAACGGATTAAGAACCTCTGTAAGCGGAGCACGGGCGGAGAATTGTTTATAAATTGAATTGGATTCAAAAGCGATTGTCGGATTAGAAGAATCAGAGATGGCAGATGAAAGGTTATCTAAAGTTGGAGCTAAGAAAACTTCAGTATCTCCTGTAGAAGAATTTGGAAGAACATTGGTTGAAGATGTTACTTTGGCTGCATCAGAAGGTTTAGATACATCTTTCAGATTAGGAGATTCAAGGAGAACTGGAATGTCACTGCTAGATGATGTCTCAGACTGAGAAAGTGGAGAAGAATCAGATCTTGCACGCTTAGAAGACTTGTTAGCCATTGTAAGCCAATAAGAGGACTTAAATTTCTAAAGTAAGAATGATACAGATTTGCATTGGAATTGTACAGGTATATATATTAAGAAGATAAGTTATGGAAGAACCGAGAATGTCACATTTCGGATGAGAATTTTTCATTTTATTGCATAACGGCACCATTTTGAAGTTGATTATGCTTTTAAACAGCGCAAAATTTTGCGCTGAAATGAAGTTAATGCTAGTTATGGAAATAATAAAAATTAGGTAGAGTATTTTGAATATGCCAAGGTTGTGTGAAAGCGAATTATGGTGAAAATAAAATAATTAGGGTGAACTGTTAGAATTAAAGAATACTTTAATAGGTAATGTGTGTTGCAATAAAGTTTACGTTAGAACGAATAAAAAAATTTTTAAAGTAAATTATTCGTCAGAATAAAAAGGAGTTTGTGATGTAGAAAAATTTGCAACAAAATACAACAAAGAAGAGTTTGCATTAAGATATAAATTTATTTTGAAAGAAATAATATGGAACTTAAGATTTCTCGAAAGCGAAGTAAATTTTAAAAGGCAATATAAAGCGATTGTGAAAGCAAATCAGAACGCTGATGCGGTAATATTCAGGTTCAAAATGTGGCTGAGATAGTTGATGGCTATAAAGATGAAAATTTTTTATTGGAAGAAACTTAGTAAATTGGTTTTTGGAATTAGATGTGCTCGTTGTTTATGAAGTATTCGGACTGATAAAAGAAGGCAGTGGAAAAACTCCGAAGGTAGAAAAAAATAAAGAAAAGTGTATTAGTTGAATAAGTGGAATGAATAAGGATAGCATAATCTCATAGTAGTTTGGTAGGTAAAGGTAAAGTTTAGAAAATTGCGCAAAGAATAATTCATAGTAAATATAGATAGTAAGTTTATAGTATATTTTATAAGTTAGAAAAGGTGTATTCCTTTATAGAGGATATTGTGTAAGCGTGGTGCTGGCTTTTGAACCATGTCAATATCATTGTCTGCAGAATCAGAACAAATTGAGGTCGAATCAGGGGAAGAAATAGTGCTTGAATCAGCGCTATCATGCGTAGAAACCTTGGACTCTTCAGGATAATATATAAAAAAATTAGAAGGATTTCTGATTCTACTTAACGCCACATATGTAAGACCGTGAGTAAAAGGAGAAGTATAATAAAGTCCACCATAGTTAAGTGATTGTCCTTGCATTTTATGAACAGTAGAAGCAAATGAAACACGAATCGGCAACTGATGTAACACAATTGAATAACCCAGTCCTTCAAATTTTTGAACAAATCTGCGTTTTTGTAAAAGATGCTTTCGTAATTTGCCTTGAAATATATAAGTAAACTCCACAGTTGCAGAATTGACTCGAGTAATGCAACCTCTCGTACCATTTACTAAACCAGCTTCTGGTTTGATGTTCTGAATAAGCATAACAGGGACATAACAACATAAAGGCATAGAAAACAGAGGGAAAGACTTAGGACACAACTTATTTATATCATTACCTGTAATAAGCATATCAGGGGAAGTTGAGCTCTCAATTGGATTGCTATTATTGTCTTGATATTCAATATAGCCTTCGAAATTGGATATAGCAGAATTAAACTTGGTGCTGAATTCACGAATCAAATCAGATGATAAACTGTTCACTTCATCATGAGTAAACGCCATAATATGTCTATCTTGAAACCATTTAAGATAAGCAAAGAGATCAGAAGAAGGATTAGGTGCAGTATTGAAATCGTATATTTGATTTTGCAAATCAACAGAAGTAGGTAGTAGAGAGATGTTTGAATGCAAATCTATATCGCCAGAAGTAACACGAAGTTTCATTAAATACTCAGCATAATTGTTATTCTCAGAATCATCAAGTCGCATGTTTTTGGTTAAAGAAAAAGTTTTGAAATTAGACCAAATAGCAGAATGTTGAATGCAGCTAAGAATAATATCTCCAGGAGATCCTCCTGTCACAACAGGAGGTAGTTGAGCAAAGTCACCACAAAGAACAATAGTTACACTGTTTATAGATTGAAGTTTAATATGAGCAATCTGAGTAATAAGTTGATCTAAAATTGGTGCTTTAAGCATGCTTACTTCATCAATAACAATAAAACCTGCACGGTCTATCTTATCAACAGTATAATCAGACATATGAAAAGAACCATCAGCATAATCAATAGGTATATTAAATGCTCTATGAGCAGTAGTACCAAAAGGCAAATTAGTAGCAGCTAGGGCAGTAGTTGCAGTAAAAATCGAAGATATATTATTCAGCTTAGAATAATTATACAATGCTTGTAGAAGAAATGTTTTCCCTGTTCCTCCAGGGCCTGATAAATAAAATAAGCCACCTTCTGCAGATGATAAATTTCTTGCAATAGTTTCATACGCATCTTTTTGTTCAATGTTCATCTTAGAAATTCTGTCCTTCATAGTACTGGCATTATAATTTTCATCGCAGAATCTGTTTGCTGAGAATGCATCCGGATCAGTACTAAGATACATATGATACCAAAACATATAATTTTCTGGTTTAGGTATTAGAATTGACTCAGTATTAACACCGTATTCTTTGCAGTAAAGATTCAGATAAAATAATGCTAGATGCTTAGCGTGCAAATCAAGATCATCAGATACTGTGTAAGGAGAAAGTTGGTCAGATTTGTAATTCTTGTATCTGCCACGCTCTTGCAAAAATGGCTTCATACCTTGTATAAATTTGCTTTGAAAGTAATACCAAATCTCAGTAGCAAGTGAGGGCTGATTAGGATACATACTGACTAATTCAGCAAATTTTTCAATAATAACATCAAACAAATACATATTTTCTCTGATAAGAGATTGAATAAGAACTTTAAACATATCCTTAGGAGATTGAAAAAGATTAGCAGCCTCCACAGCTAATGCATATGTAGAATAAATCTTACCACCAATAGTACGAACGTCGTCAAATGACTTCTGTCCGTGCATATATGTCAATAACACTTGAAATGCCCAATCTTCTGAATTATAAGTTGAAGGACTATAATTAAAACGACCAACTGCGGTTCTTGAAATGTTAGCACAACGCTTATGCCATTTATTATTTCGAAAAACAAATTTTTCAGGAAACTGTAAAAACGGTGTATCAGTTTCAGGATTGTTTGTGTTGTATTCAAAAAATTTTAACAGCATGCAATTCTTTGTCTTATCGTTACCAAAAGGACTATCATGCCGATGAGCAGGTAAGCGACATACAGGAGGAAATGAATGATGGATCGGATATTGTAAAATACGCCAAATTGCTTCATAGGATCCGATGTATCTTCCGAATGCGTAAGTATCAATTTCATTATCACTGTTAGAATCAATCATATGAATTGCTGTAGAGTGAGGACCTTTATGAATATATTTGTGTATATAATAAACAGCACTATGGCTTTCAATAACTTGGACATTAATATGACAATCAAACCTAAGTGTGAGATAGGGAGAATAAGGAACTATATCTGCATTAGTTATATGTCTGGCGCTAGAACCTCTTCCTACAGGAATAGAAGAACCTGTATCACGTCGCCTATAAGTTATATCACCTTCATGAACTATAGTAGTAGGAGAGTATTCTTGTGGAAAATGAAATCGACAACCTTTATCTGGAGTATCTTTAGGAATACATCTACTTGTTGTGCAAGGTCCATGGATGTTATAAGCCAGAATTTTTTCATAGAGTTCAGGATATTTCTCTTTATCAGGAAGTTCAGCCCAAATAAATTGATCAATAGTTTCAGGTTTTGAAAAATCTTTTTCTACACGACATATCAAGTGGAGATGAGGTAAACCACGTTGTTGAAATTCAATAGTAGCCGCCGACCAAACGTATTTGCCAAATATACCACTCCTTAGTTCAGATATAAGTTTTTTAAATCTAACACGAAAAATCCGATTAGCTAAGGTTATATTGGTATATCCATTTTTCTTGAAAGATTTTAATTCAGGCCAATCAGGGTTAGCAGTAACAGTAATAAACAAATTCGCAGGACCTTTGTTCTTAGTAAGAGCATGTGAATCAGCCAAAGCATGCTTCATATATCTTGGACCTCCTCGATGAGACGAAGGAAGAAGAGTGCGTGTATTGTCTGAATCAGCAGATTCTTTGGATATATCAACAGATTTAGATGCTATGTTATGCAAGAGAGGATCGTTTAAGTCTTTTGATTTCGAAGAAGAAGAATTATTATCGTCAACACCAAGAAGTCTATATGGATTCAGAGTGTCTTGATTGTTTAGATAATATTGAAGACGATCATCATCTATTCCCATATAACAGTCGCAAGCAAAGTTTTCTAGCAAAAGACGTCCTTGAAGATGTGGTATAAAGTATTTATCTCCCCTTGGAAATATCAAACAACGTAAAAAGCTTGCCCGATACAAACCTCTCAGAAAATTTGAAGGAAATTCTATCCCAAGCGGAAATAATAGTGGATACTTAGCAGGAAAGTAGTGAATGTTTTTCCAGTCCAATTTAAGTAATGGAGATTTCCCATTTGCCAAATTTTGAAAAATAGGAAACGGTGCAGGTACAAATCTTTTTGCGGTAGTATCAGAAGATTTAGCAGGATCAGAAGTATTATCAGTATCAGAAGTTTCAGAAGCATCATCAGAGTCATCAGTATCATCAGTGTCAGAAGTGTCAGAGGTATCATCAGTAGAAGTAGCAGGATTAACAGGTAACTCGTTGTGGGTAGCGTCAGCAAGGAAAACACCAAATTCATTAGAAGTACGATCATCTTCCTTATTTCGAGAATTAAAAAAACGAACATCTAGCTTATATCCAGATGTAAGATTATACATCCTATCTAATAAAATACCGGAAGGACCTTTCAAATAATTTAACGCTGTATTATAAGCTTTCAATAATTTATTATTTCTAAGTAAAAAGTCTTGAAGAAAAGATATATTAGATGTCTCTAAGTTGATGTTGGCATGTTGAGCCATAGTAGCACGCTTGTTAACTTGTTCATCAGGAGGTAGATAAAAGACTTGATTAAATTTCTCAGGCATACCATTCATTGCCATTACAGGACCAATCTGTCGATTCAGTTTTCCAGCTACGTGATAAGCATAAGGTCCAGAAAAAGGTTTTTGCACATTTCTAGTAGAACTCAAACTGCATAGTTGAAAGACACTATTGTATTTATACAATGTAGTATGATCTTTAATTGAAGAATAAAATTTACGTAAAGATGCCGTAGCAGGATCATCTATATCAAAAAAGAAAGGCTTAAGATAGGGAAGATATTTACCTTTACCGCAACATTGATTCTTTAAAGCATCTGTTTCTTCGCTGTTCCAAATTGCATCACAATATGTGCAATTAGTGTATGTCATGCATTTAGAGTAAGGAATCACTTTATCAAGATTAGACACATGAGCAGCTTCAGGATGATAAGAGAGATTAACAGGTTCAGGATTCGTTTCAACTGGTCTAGAAATAAAAGGGGAAGTGGAAGTAGAAGAAGGTGCAGAAGCAGAGGAAGAAGTCTTGCTAGAGTTGGTTTGATTTTCTTTTTCCTTTTTTCTTCTTTGATAGGCAGCAGCACTCCATAATTTTTTTCTTTTCTTTGTCTTAATTCCCTGAGAAATATTGGAGTAAAGAGGATCGTCATCTCGATATCGAACAGGCTTTTTATGGGTTCTATGAGATCTGCGTGGTTGAGAATCAGTTGATTGATCCATGAAGATATAACAGTATAAAAAGTGCAAGAAATGTAGAAGCTCGAGTATAGCAGGTAAAATAATATTGCAAAGTATGCGAATAAGTGCATTACGCACTTATATAATTAATTACTTTACACATTAAGTAAGTATATGTCATAGGATTCACTTCGCAGTACGCATTTGTAGAAAGTTAAAGTTATGAATAATATGGGATAGTCATGAACTGTAAGATAGAAAATTGTAAGAAAAAAAGTTTATATGAAAACGGTTGTACATGTCGCAAATTTAAATTAGAAAGCCAATGGCAGAATTGTACAAAATTATTTGCCTTTATTGTTTACAATTAGGAGGAAAGTAACATATATGATATGTTGAATGCATAACAAAGTTAAAGAAAGAGCAACTTAATTTCAAGAAATATAATTTATGTGGGAGTAGTGGATGAGATTAGAGGAAAGGCTTATAATGTTAAGTGGCAGTGTAACTTATAAATGCGATGATGTAGCTTACATAATATTAGATACTTGTTAGGTCGACTTGTAAAGAATATGTTGCAAAGATGTAAAAATAAATTTGAAAGTAAAAATTAAGTAGAGATTAGTCTAAATTATCAGTATGGCATCAATATTTTAGATATATGTATAAGTATTATAAAGAACACAAATGGCACATTTGATATGTTGAAAAGAGGAATATTTGGTAGAAGAAAAGATAGTAAAGTATCACATAAAGAGCATTTAGCTTAGAATAAGTTAACTAAAGTTGTACAAAGAAAAATGTTTATAACTTATGTTATTAGAGTGAGAAGGTTGCAGAGAAAAAAATTACTATTGATCAGGGTGCTGGGTTTGAATAATTATATATTAAAGATAGGAAACAATAGCCGTGAATTATTTCTATTCGAAAACTACACCCAGAAGATAGAATATTCCGACCACATTTTTGAAGTTTGTGAGCTTAAATAGTAAGAAACAACATATTTATTTTAAACAAATTTATGAAGATTTATGTAAAATGAACATCTGAAAAAAAATTGTAAGAAATAAACAAAGGTTGCTATGGGATTTTGATCGATAAAGAGAGGAAAAATTGATTCTGATCAGGGTGCTGGGTTTGAATGATTTTATACTAAAGATAAAACTTACTGTTTAAAGCTAATTTATATATAACGTTAGGATAAGATATATAAGACAGGATAGCATCGCTTTAACTTACACTATTTCTTCATAATATTTTAATGCAAAAATGGAACTCATTCTCTTTACACTATTTACCTTGATATCTTTGACTCAAGCCATGCCTTTGATTCAAGACAAAGTTACATTTCTTAGAGTTGCTGATTCGAGTGGTGATAATGTATATCTGCATATGATAGATGGCCATGCTACTCTCAGTAGTTGGTATGGTACTCAAGTTAATGTAAACGATGATAATAGTATTTCCTATGATATCGAATTAGGTATGCTCTATCTTGGAAAGCAAAGTTTGTTTTTTGAAGGTACTTCTTTACCTGAGGCTGCATCTCTAGGAGACGATAATATATTAACTGTTGATGGTAGTAATACTTTTTATAGTTGTCCGCTTGTAACTGAATATCTTACATTTCAACCTGTTGGTAATTCTGCTGACTGTAAAAGTTATAGATTTGAATCATGTTGGGTGTAGCAGGATAAAGTAGCTACCTAGACTGGAAGCACTTCTCAGTTTGTTAAGAGTGTGATCAAGACAGGCAAGCTATGGGATATGTACAAGAACTTATAGACTAGTAAAATATTTAATAAACAAAAACAATTGAATGATATAGGTAGATATGATAGACTAAAGCATCTTCAATGTAAAAGACAAAATCGAGAAGTATTTGTATACTTTGGCATAACTATAATACAGGTGCAATACGCGGTTTTCCTCTTGGACGGAAAGGAATAGGCTGAAAGTTATGATTGGCATTGTATACAGGAACAAATTGAAAGTTTTTTAGTAGAATTGGATTCTTGAACAGGCTGAGAGTTTTCAGGTACTTTGAACTTATGAATAGATGAATCTGTAAAGGAGGAGGAGAAGGGTTTCTGCGGTGAGGAATGTAGTATGCATGGTGACGGTTTTTGTTTTGTTGTTTAGGTTCTCTATGTGATTAATCTGGGCTGGTATTTTTTGATATTGTACAAGGAGTTTTCTGATACGGGAAAACTATTGAATCATAGGAGATGATTTAGGAGTACAAGGTTCAGAAGTAGGTTCAAGTGAACATTTACACATGATCGAAAAGAATAGTCAACAATAGCAGAGCAAATAAAGTAATATATGGGATATCAGCGTTTCTTTTTATTTAAAAGGGCTTGTATTCTTTTAATTTTAAATGCAAGTAAGAGTGAAGCTACTAGATTAGGAAATAGGTAGTACGAAGAGACCTTGACAAAGGTATACATTCTTTAATTTTGTTAATCTAGTCGGTTCTACAAAATAATTTAATTTAGCTGGCTTTTTAATGGTCAATTATATAAAGCGTGGAGTTTGCGTTTTTTATGATTTTATATAGTTTCAATCCAAAACGCTTTTTATTTGCTTCCTGAAGTGACTAATTTTACAAATCGTGACCTCGCATAACTTAAAGAAATAATACGTCCTCATTTTTTAGGATATTTTTAGCCAAGATTTAAACATATGGGCATTAGTTAATTTAGAAGTTGTTTAATCACTGCTGAAGTCGTTTCAATGGAATATTCCACGTCTACCAACACCTCCACAACATCTAATTTGATTACCATAATTTTACAATTCAGTCAAATATTCTTCTTATATCTTATTTTTAGACTCAAATAATACAGAATAGAACATAATTTCCCAAATTGTGATATGAAGTCTTACTATTATCAGGTCAAAATTATTCACAGGTCAATTCATTGCTAGTTCATGCTAATCATTTTTCATCACCATCACTTTCCTATTTGGAAATTGACTAAACTATGTATCCTATATCCTATATCCTTTAAAATTTCATTAATCATCAACCGTCACCTATTGTCGTTGGAACTTTAATCTAATTAATTAAATGTTGGACCATAGTGTTTAGTGGGTCGTCGTGACGACATGTGCGGCTTAACTAAATCGATGAGAGTTGACATTTTTCTCAATCAGAATACTCGTGCAGAATGATCGAACATCTTCTAGATGGTTCTGGATAGAATAAGTAGAATATTCCAGAATACATCCGGTATATCAAACTACTTGATGACATGATTATTAGTAATATGTTTCTTTCTTGTTAGAGTGGCAAAAGTCAATTCTTGAAGAATATAAATAGAGGTGGAAATCTTGGTTTCAATGTCAGAGCAGGCAACAAGAATCCGCCCATCTTTCAGAAGATCAAGGATTTACACCAATCTTATTAGACTTTGTACTGAGATTTGGTACATCGATTCAAGGATATCTTTACTACAATAACAAGGTTCTTTTCATAAATATAAAATTTTGTTTATTGCAACCTATTTATCTAATTCTTAACTCGGTTTTTACCTAACTCCGCCTTGACTACAATTGAGCTAAAAGTAAGGTTCCAACATTAAATTAATCTCAACTAGTCGACCGCGTCAACTAGTATTCTTTATGTTCTTATATTAATAAATTATAGATATCTACCTTTATTTAATTATTCTAAGAAACCGAAGACTGCAATATCAGATATATCATTAGGATTATTGCACACAATTACGACATTAGTAATAATCAATTTATGTAAGTAATAAGAACACTCGCGCACATTAGTACTCAGTTACTATTACACCCAGATTCAAAGGAAAATATCATTAAAGGCTATCACCCCGGACTAATCCGCACATTCATAACTACTTTCCCCTGCTACACCCAAACTGATTCAAATTCATAAATTTCACATTCACTAGCATTACCAATAGGTACAAATGAAAGATAATTAGTTATACGCGAACAATAGTAAAATTTATAACTATTATCAACAGATAATAAATTGCCACCATTTGCACCAACATATGAAGGTTCAGACGAATCAAAACCACTAAGAAACAACGCTCTCTTTCCTAGATACATAGCTTTGCCATAATCTTCATTATAGTAAATATGCTTATTATCGTCTATAATAAATGAAGTAGAATACCAAGTACTGGTAGTAGCATAACCACCTCTCATAAGCATATATATATTTGAACCAGGCGCATCTAAAACTCTCAAAAATGTTTGGGCTTGAATCAAAGATACTAAGGTAAGTGTAAGGAGAATGAGTTGCATTTTGTATTGTTGTATTGTTATACTTTGAATATCCCATAAATAAATTTTATGTGACTTATAAGCAACATTGGCCTATCTTATATATTTCATCTTATAAAGCATGTCCTATCCTACATAAGCTTCAACCTATTTCATATAATCAAAGTCTGCTAAAAATAATAAATTAAAATATATAATTCTAGTATATTTCTAGTCATGGTCAAACCAATCTCATATTCATAAAAGTTAATGCTTAGTTTAAATGAAGACATATGTAACTTGCTGTTCCAACCCCGTTCATATACTAATCTGTTGGAGGATATTAATTATTAGGGATGATTCTTATCTTGAATTTAACAAAGTTGCCTAACCGTTAATGAATATTTATTGGAAATAAATATCTCATACGGACGTTTCCAGAAGCTAAAAATTAAGCATATGAAAAGTATAGTAAAAGACGTGGTCAAAGCCCGCGTGTATTATTAATTTATAAGAAATTCTCGTTCATTAACGGGGCAGGTAAGGTGGGTAAGATAATAAATGTAGCGTAAAGTAAGTAGTTCATGAAATTTCTTAGGATTAGGCCCCATTAGTGCAGCAGCAGGTTGAAAATATGCTGATTGCCAAGGTAATTTTGCAAACAGACCTCTATTTTATAACTTATAAATAGGAACAATATCAAAATATAAAGAAGCTATGCAGAGGTAAAATCAAATCATCGAAATCCACTAGCTTCATGTAATACCTATTTCACACAGATAATTGCAACAGCAGAAATTTGAAATTGAATCAAAAGGAAACGTGAATGCCACAGTTATTTAGTTGGTTCGAATCAAGCAAATTTAATAAGAGTTCTGTAAATAATTTATACTTGGTAAAGCTTAATGATAAATCATGGCTTATAGTGCTCTATAAGAACGGCTGTGAACCATAATTGGTCAACCCGTTTTTTATATTAAAATCCAAGTTGCGATCAAAGAAATAAAAAAAGGAACCAGTTCCCTATAGAATAAATTATTAGATTAGATAAGCTTGGCGGGTTAATCGGTACAAACCCTCAGTGGGAGAAATTTCTCACGACTTTGCGCATTAACTCGCCATCAAGAATGGCTCTATAACCGTTACGTATTAATTAGTTATCTGATAGCCAGAATTTAGATAAAGACATTTGATGGATTTCAAAGTAAAATGTTTCAAATTCGTGATTTTATAGAGGACTATGTCAGAAATCTTTAATCAATTTTACAATATCTTGAAGCTTATTTTAAGTAAAGATTCGCTCATCCCAAACTCGATGCTTTCGTCCAATAATATCTTACATCTGAAGATCAGTGATATTCTGATTATGTATAATTTTCCCCGCTCAGGGTTTGTACCGATTAACCCGCCAAGCTTATCTAATCTAATAATTTATTCTATAGGGAACTGGTTCCTTTTTTTATTTCTTTGATCGCAACTTGGATTTTAATATAAAAAACGGGTTGACCAATTATGGTTCACAGCCGTTCTTATAGAGCACTATAAGCCATGATTTATCATTAAGCTTTACCAAGTATAAATTATTTACAGAACTCTTATTAAATTTGCTTGATTCGAACCAACTAAATAACTGTGGCATTCACGTTTCCTTTTGATTCAATTTCAAATTTCTGCTGTTGCAATTATCTGTGTGAAATAGGTATTACATGAAGCTAGCGGATTACGATGATTTGATTTTATATGTGCATAGCTTCTTTATACTTCGACTCCCTATAGTTTTGTTATTTCTTTTTACATGTACCTAACCATTTCTCCTTTTTTGTCATATACCGCATGCCATATCTTACTCACCTCACTAGCCTTTTTGATGGAATATTTTCCTTGGTAGAGTTAATATTAAATGCGCCAGCTTTGACCGCATCTCCCTATCTTAATTAAGGCTCAATGGTTAAATGACTTAATTATATAAAAATGGAATGTATAGAATATAATTATTCTATGAGCTACTATAGTTAAGCATAACTTGTGTCTGATAGTCATTTGTAAACTTATGCTGATACTTTTGCGCTATATATATTTATCAATAGATTTCCATTGTCCCATATTCTTCAATTATTCAAAATATCGCCCCAATGTTATTGATCATCCCTTTACTTTTCTTAGCGTCCTATATTGAAGCATCTTATAACTTATATACTCTGCATGGCGCATATGGCTGCTATATTCTGAATATGTTCGGACGCGTTGCTTCTGTGTCTGCATACCACCAAACTTTTTTTAATGTCGAAGATGATGCTATATGGTTTATTGATGAAAATAACGAAAAGACATATCTCTCAATTGTTAATAATATTTTAGCAGGCGGCGACCGTATGCATGCAGAAACTGATGCAGATGGGTTGCTTTCCGTTGGTGGTGTATCTACATTTTATTATTGTCCTGATGTAGCTTATTATGCTCTTTTTACGGAAGTAATTGATTCTAATTGTGACAAAGTGGTCTTCTACAATTCTAATAAGGTCAAAAATATTTATGCTAATCTATGCAATAATCCTATCTTATAAGATCAAAAATGCGGAGCAAAGAGCATCATATAGACAGTATCTTTCCCCTCTGTCTGAAGTAGTCTTATCTATGGGATAGATATTATCCCATAGATCCTATAACCGGTTGGATAATCTATCTAATTTTTTTTATCTATCTATCCTATAATAATATAAGAACATAAAAAATAAAAAATAAAGTTTGGCAAATTTTGGAATTTTCAAATCCATGTCAGACAACGAGGAAACGTCGTATTAACAAACTAATTTCAGATTTGTTCAAACGAAAGTAGGATTTATTTTATGAAATTTTAAAAATAAAAATATGTTGAAAATTGCGTTGGAAATGTAAGTGAATGCGTGATACGCATTTAATTTTTGGTCAACCGGTTTTTTAATATAAAAAACGGATTAACCAAAGTAGGTGCACGACCTTCCTTATATGCGACTCCGGAGCTGGAGTAAACTGCTGCTTTAACTTTATGTCCTAATTGGGAATAGACTTAAGGTTTGTAATTAAACAATAAGGTTCAGAGTTTATATGCACTTTATGCA
>JAKUBJ010000141.1:0-14908 GCA_030566855.1 Tortispora sangerardonensis | reverse complement strand
AAATTGTTTACTCGATCATTAAATTTACTTCGAGCCAGTTTTTTACAACACAGAAACACCTGAATTTCAAAGATTTAGCTGTACAGTAATTTGTCCAACTTCTGAGAAGACATTACCCGTTCTGATGTTGCAGATAGAAGATGGTCTTGTGTATGACTGTACATACCCAGACGCATACTATGAGTGCAAGGCATTGCCCAGTAAATTAACTGGGCAATGCCCTGCTATGAGTGTATTAAGATATGTAATGTATTTATTCCTATAATTAATTGATTAATATTTAAATTAACTTAACTTAAGTTACTACTTTAATCTACATCTATAATTTGTCTAGGAACTTCTACTGATAGATATCGTCGACTACTAAGGCATTGTGGGAAATGCCCTAACCGGTTATTAGTATGGGATATATTCCAGTATGATGTTTCCTTGGCAACCACATTTTCTAACATATTATGTAATATACCTTCAACACCTTAACCGTTAGCTGTTTTTGATATGTCACGTGCATGATTTCGCTAACAGCATATCCCATAGTCAGCTCCACGTACTTTGCAAGCTTACTGACCATTAATCTATTCCTATATCTATCGTAAGTTGTAAAACTATCCTATCCCATAAGTTATATAATTAAGTTAAGCTAACTTATATATTTATAAATTATATAACATAACTTACAGATTATAACAGTTACATCGGGATATAAGTTAAGTTTTCAACTATAAATTGGCGCTTCTATGAATATAGTTCTGTGATAAAATCAGTATAAAGATAAAGTATCTTTATTACGCTACTGATACATAAATATAAGTTACTGCCACCTAAAGTGCAGTTAAATGTACACTGATTATAGATAGGTACGGATATGCAGAGTGTGATAAGGGCACCCACTTCAGATCAGTTTATTAGGAATGATATATATTCGCTGCTAAAAGTGTTTCTAGCGTTTAAAATTTTGTTGATTTCAGTAGCTTTATCTGCTCCTTTTCAGTTTGATACATCGGCGCATTTTCTTTTTTCTTCTGATATACCGAACTACATCAAGTATATACTGGTTCGTTTAGTAGCATGGGATGAGGTTCATTTTATAAACATTGCTGTTAATGGACTACGATATGAACAGCAATGGGCGTTTTCCTGGATATGGTGCACTCTCATTCTACGTTCAGGTGCTAAAGCACTTGGATTTTTAAATTGGGATCCAGCTGTCGGTGCTGCTTTAGCAGGATTTGTTGCTGCCAACATATTTCATCTCTTGTCTACTGTTTTATTATACTTCTTAACAAAGTTAATGTTTGGTCCTCAACGAGCCATACCACTTATATCTAGTCTTTTATATATTGTATCACCTGGCGGAATATTTTTAGCTACTGGCTACACGGAATCTTTGTTTGCTTTTTTATCCTTCTTAGGCATGTATCTTCGGTTGAAAGGGCACCTCTTCACTCCAGGCTTGATTTGGGGTCTATCATGTGGTATTCGAGGTAATGGTCTTCTATGGGGCATAGTTTATTTGTATGACTTTGCTGGCGAGCTAGCGAATCCTCCCTCGTTGACAGAGTATGCACTACACCTGTCAAGAAAAAATCAACCCTTAAAGCTCAATGAAAAAAGTGTTTCCGCCTTTAGAACTAGACGATCTTCTTCTACTATTGGTAGTGATGAGCTTGCACTTTGGAGACTTGGACGGCAAATAAAAGTAACACTTGGTGGAATATGTATTGCTGGTGGATTTTTGGGGCCACAAATGGCAGCTTATACGGCGTTCTGTCCTGATAGGCCGTGGTGCACGCGGTCTTTGCCTTTGATATACGGATTTGTGCAAGACTATTATTGGAATGTAGGATTTCTAAGATATTGGACCTTATCGCAAATTCCGAACTTCCTCTTTGCTCTTCCAACTCTTCTTCTCTTCGTGCTCTCGGCAAGATATTATAGGGGAGATACTGCTGTGCAGCCATATATTGCAGTACAAATATTCGTTCTTGTCTCAGCAGTTTTCATATGGCATACTCAAATAATAACCAGAGTTGGTACGTGTCTTCCCATAATGTATTGGTATGTTGCGGAATTAGTATCGCATGGTGCGAGGAATCCTAATCTAAATTGGATTGCAAGAACAGTCATCTTTTATTTTATAATTTGGGCATTGGCTCAATCGCTCCTTTTCGCATGTTTTATGCCTCCGGCGTAGACAGAACCTAATTTAAAAGAGTTTGAACACATGCAGTTACAAAGAATAAAAGAACTATAGGATAAACGTTATTCTCACTAAATATCTATGAATTAGAACTGTAAAATTGAAACGAAAATTATTAAACCATTATCTTCTACAATAACCTTAACTTATATGAAAATGTTTATATTATTTTTGTAAGATACAACTTCAAAACTATAACAAAAAGTTTTATATGGCGCATGCCACTTCACAAGTTAATCAATAAGCCCAAGAGATTTGCTTGATTCTGGGCTCAAATCTGAAGAGCTCCTTTCTTTCCAAAAGTCCCACACGGGCTTTATCTCTGTTTTATGCAGATTCTCAACCGACCCAATTTCTACCTTTGTGCTGTGCAATTGACCCTTGATTCTAGCTGCTCTCTCTCTCTCTCTTGTATGATGGAGGCATTCTAAATAATCGTCAATCTTCAATTGACATTGAGATGGCTCTGTGGTTATCCTATCAGCATAGCATAGCATGAATTCTTGCCATTCTCCGTAACATCTGCTAGCACCACCATACCTTCCGTGTCTTGACATTCTGAATATATAACTTAAACTCTAGTCTTCTCCTGGGCTATATATAATACCTGATAAGTAACACTCCAAGTTACAAAAGCAAAGTCGCAATTTATGATGAAAATTTCTTTAAGAATATATAGATAGTATCTTATAACTGGTTATACGTCCTATTTTATAGTAGTTACCGGTTACATATAAAAATACTGATAGATTTTAGTATAATTGGTTGGATCTGTAGTTTCCATAACAACGACCGTTTCCAAGGCTTTGTTACCTAACTTGTATTTAACCTACTGTGAAGTTAACTGGTTGTAGAATATTATGGGTTACTAACATGCTATGGGATAGCTCATTGTTACTCTCAAAGTTTTACTTGCTCATCATCCTTCCAAGGAATCGCAATAGACTCTTTTTCCAGTTTTAAGGAGTATGCTTACCTGGCAAGTTTGGATTATCGCATATAAAAATTTTAATATTGCAAGATATATTTATAAAGGAGCTTTGGCATAGACTCTCTTTTATAACTGAACCTGCAACTTTTGCTTACCTTGAAGTTACAAAGAACTAATATTTCTATTTTTCTTTATTATGTTTTCGCAACGTGAAATTCGCTATAGCAGTCATGACCGAGTGTCTACGACAAATAATTTTAAACCACAAGGTTCATACTGGGCGGCTTCAAGGAACACTGTAAATCTTCCCGCGATAATTAAGTCCGACTTGACGCCTGAACAAGCCGATGCCTATATAACTCTTTTAAGAATTGATGAGATTACTAACAAAATAAATACTAATCATGTCATACCGGAAGCACGTTCTAGATCCCCCTCGCCTCCCCCTACGTATGACCGCTCTGGTATTCGTACTAATACCAGATATGCAAGACACAAGCTTGCTCTAGAGAATGAGCGGCATTCTCTCATTGACAAAGCTCTTCGAACTATACCTGGTTACACGCCGTTTCAAGGTTACGTAAGGCCTTTGAGAACAACTTACAAATTGTATATACCTGTAAGAGATTACCCCAGTATTAATTTTATTGGCCTTCTGATTGGACCTCGTGGGAATCAATTAAAGAAAATGCAAAGTGAGTCGGGAGCTTTAATTCAGATTAGAGGTAAAGGCTCTGTTAAAGATGGTAAAGAAGATCGCAGATCATCTATTTTGGATGAGGACTTGCATTGTTTAATAACTGCTAATGAAAATGCCCAAATTCAAAAAGCTATTGAGATATTGAATGAGGTTATTGAAACCGCTGCATCTACACCTGAATTTCAGAACACTTTTAAACGAGATCAGCTACGAGAGCTTGCGGTTCTAAATGGAACTTATAGAGATACTGCTTCTTTGATATGCACATCGTGTGGTGAGCAAGGTCATAGGAAGTACGACTGTCCAAAGAAAGAAAAATTTCTAGCAAATATTATTTGCAGGAACTGCGGTCTCGATGGTCATTTGGCTAAGGATTGTAGAGAAGAGTTGGCCAGCAGCTTTAGGAATGATGGGCTTGGAAAGAAGGACAATGAGTATTTAAGGTTTTTCAAAGACATTAATGGCGATACTGATTCGTTTAAAGATTCCTATACAACCCTTACTGATGACATATCTGTTAATGATAATGTTCTTCCATCTATCACGAATATTGCCAGGTTTATTTCTCATGGTAAATTTACTCGAGCATCTGCAGAATCTACAAAACCTTTCGTCAATTCTTTGAAGCTTCAACATGAAAATTCTAAGTGCTCTAATTATTCTGATAAAATTTTGCCAGAAAAGCAGGGTCCAGCTAGCGCTACACTGGTGCCCTTGCAAGATACTCAGCATATATCACAAGGTCAAAATCAAGCCCAGCATATGCATTTTCCTTTTATCTCATCAGCTAAGCTGGTCACAAGGTTGCCACCGGGGGTACCTCTGCCCGTGTCTAGTTTTGACGGTTCTACAGCACCATCAACACATATGGCTCTGCAGAACCCCATTCTGCCTTTTCATGAAGGTTCTTCTTCGCAATGTCCTCTTCCGCCTGGGCTTAAGCCTGCTAGCACATATGCGTATCTACCGCCTCCGCCTTCATCAGCTGATTGTTTTCTTCCAGTGGGAAATTCAATAAGCTCTTCTCTTATTGTTACACCTCCTAACACAATGGCTGTTCCCTTGACGCCGCCGTCGGATCCGGTAGCTAATCCGCCACCAGCACCACTTCCTCCTATTCCTTCTTGCCCGTCTTCTAGTTTATTTGGCTATCATCCTCCGCCCCCTTCTGGCTCTCTTTCTCCTCCTCCTCCTCCTCCTCCTCCGCCTTCTTAGTAAAATCTTGTATGGTTCTGGAATTTGTTGGACTATTGTCGTTGACTGCTTTTGAGTTCCAATGTCATCTTACTTTCATATTTATGTAAAAGGTAGAAGATTATTCCATAACTTTTTTATTCAGTTTTTCACGTGATGCTGGATATTTGTAGTGGTAGGTTTATTTTGTGAAATCCCTGATGCTTGCTTCGAGCCTTGCAGCAGATTGCTAGCAGCAACTTAAATAGGAAATTGCGTTTCTTATTCATATAAGCCATACCTAACTTTGTCAAGCTGAATCGAAGGAGTTGCATGAATCAGCCCAGTAATACATATGATTGGAACTTGTAGCACATTATTGTATAAGATGACCGTTTCATTCTATAAACCATATAGTTCATATCTGGCTGGGGTATGTCATAGGCTAAAACAGATAGGAACGTTAAAATTTCTTACCGGTTAACCGTTATCTTAATTGTATCCCATAGTAAGGTTAAGTTAAGATAAGTTAAATTAACCGTTAATTAAGGTATATGGGATTTAAAATAATGGATCCCATATATCTTACCGTTAATATTATTTCATGGGATACATGCTAGTTAATACTGCGAACACAGGGCACCGCTCTTCCTTGCAACAATGCCTAACTCCGTTTCACGGATTTATTTTGCTCCCTTGGTCTTCAGATTAAATTATTTACGTAATAGTAATATGTGTATTCTCTCGTAAATAATGATTAAGCACATATTCTTGAATATAAATATAACTTGTCTTCTCTTTTAATTGCCTACTATTAATTTTTAGGTAGAGCTCCATTCTGTTGACACATATCAGACTTTGAAGTATAGGTTCCATCACCATCCTATAACATTGAACACTTAATAATGGTCAGTACTCTCGGAACAGAAGTCGGTAAAATTGGTTACGGCCTTATGGGACTTACGTGGAAACCAGTTTCGATTGATAGAGATACCGCAATCGCTTCTATCAAAGCTGCTCTAGACACTGGTAACTACTTTCTAAACGGCGGTGACTTCTACAATGACCCAAGTAAACCCTATGAAAATTTAGAACTTATATCGGACTTCTTCAAAAAGTATCCAGAGTATGCAGATAAAACTGTGGTTTCGATTAAAGGTAGCATTGACGCGCAAACATTCCAGCCTAAAGGTGATTATGACTCTGTGATTCGATCTATTAAGAATGCATCGAGAATCCTTAAGCCTAAATCGCTTGACCTCTACGAAATTGCTAGGCTCGATCCCACTGTTTCTTTAGAAGAAACTATTCGCTCATTTTCAGATGCTATAAAGGATGGATTGATTGGCGGGATTTCCTTATCTGAAGTCATCGCCAATACTTTACGCAAAGCGCATGCAATTCACCCAATTTCTGCTGTAGAAGTTGAATTTTCAATATTCACCCCCGACCCTCGATATAATGGGTTACTTCAAACCGCATCAGAGCTTGGAGTGCCTGTTGTCTGTTATTCTCCTTTAGCTCGAGGGTTCTTAGCTGGAGCTTTCAAGGGGATGAAAGAGGCAAATGTAACTGATATTAGATCTCATTTGGAAAGGTTTAGCGTTGAATATTTCAGTTCCAATGTAGTCATTGCAGATAAGATAGAAGAAATTGCAAGCCGCAAAGGTGTAACGCTTTCTCAGCTATCTTTGGCTTGGATTCTATTTCATGAAAAATTCTTTCCTGGCTCTTCTATTATTCCTATTCCTGGTGGGTCTGATCCTACGAGAGTAGCTGAAAATTCGACGGTTGTGGAAATTACCTCATCTGAGTTTGACGAGGTCAATAAAATAATTTCTTCTTTCGAAGTTAAAGGCCATAGGTATGGTGCAGCATATACTGCTTTGCTTGATCAATAGATGTTATTCTTTTTTATCATGCTTATATTATCACACCTTAACTGTCGTAATTGACTTTTAGGTAAATATGATTTGGGCCCTTGGGTTGACAGGTAGTTCCTGGGAATTCATT
Organism: Tortispora sangerardonensis; assembly: GCA_030566855.1. Lineage (NCBI taxonomy): Eukaryota > Fungi > Ascomycota > Trigonopsidomycetes > Trigonopsidales > Trigonopsidaceae > Tortispora > Tortispora sangerardonensis. The sequence continues at coordinate 7,891 of JAKUBJ010000141.1, read as the reverse complement.
TGCGTTCCATTGTGCGAAGAGTATCCCATATCTAATATCCTATAACCGGTAAAGTAATTTAAGGTAAGATAACTTAAGAATAACTTAAGAATAAATTAACTTAAGCTATAGGATAAAAACGTAAAAAATAAGATAAGAGAAGTTAATTTTAATTAATTAATTAACATACTTATCCTATAATTTATTTTATTTTGTTTTATTTTAAAGATTATCCTATAACCGGCTAGGATATATAGATTATTTACAAGTTTCTGATCGATTATTTGGTATTGCATTTCCTTATTTATAGTTCTCCTATTAGCTTTGTTTGATTCGAACAGTTTCAACCATTGTATGCCTTCACATTTCCTTTTAATTCAATTTCTCATTTCTACTGTTGACATTATCTGTGTGCAATGAATATTACATGAAGCAGGGGGATTACGATGATTTGATTTTGCCTCTGCATAGCTTCTTTATATTTTAATTTTCATAGAGTTTTACTGTTTTCTTTACATGCATCTAACCATTTCTTTTTTCTCATTGTGTACTGCTTTCCATATCTTACCTACCCCACCAGCCCTATTGATGAGAAATTTTCCCCGGTAGAATTAACATAACACGCTTGCTTTGGCCGCGTCTTCTAGTTTACCTTAAGAATATCAAAATTGTATGGCTATGTCCATAAGTATCTTATGTCTAATTGAAAATAAAAAAGAAAGTATAGGATAAATGATTGAAACAAAAGTAACATGACGAAGCGAAAGAAACAAGCTCTGGATTCTACAATATATATGGGATGTGAGATATGAATGCATACCTTAATCAAGTGAAATACAGATCTTTTTAAAAAAAACATTGCACGTGCAATGTCATATAACTAAATGCTTAAAACTAAATTTAAAGCAAAAAGGGAACGGCAGCAATTGCAGCGGCACCGAGAGCAAAGGAAGGAATTTTGGCAATTCCTGCGCCACCAGTGTAGTCTGGAACAGTAGTAGTTTGACTGGCATTAGCAGAGTGAACATGAGAAGCAGATGCAGATGAAATGACAGTAATATGACTGGCAGCAGAGGACTGAGAGCCGTGATGGCCTGCAGCAGCAGATGAAAGAGCAGCAGCGTGTTCAGCAGCGGCAGAAATAGCACCTTCATGTCCAGCAGCAGCAGATGAAAGAGCGCCTGCGTGTTCGGCTGCGGCTGAAGAAAGAGCACCACTAACACCTGCAATTGAAGAGATCTCCTTAGCAAGCTCAGCGGCAGATGCAAGCTCGTTCTTGTGTTGCTCAAGATCAATTCCGTCAGCAGCAGATGCTGTTACAAGAGGGATGGCAGCGGTAGGTTCAAAGGTAGATGTAACAGCATCACCGTGGTCATGACCATCGTGAGCAAAGACAGATGCAATGAATAAAAGAGCGGAGAGAGAAAACTGCATTTTTATTTCTATTTTTTACGTATATAGTATATAATATAGGCCGTTAGAGTGTATGAGATAACAGAGAATCAGGATAATGCATGCCTTATATAGATGAATATTTTTTCAGTTCTCAACAGATTCTGAAATTGTGCGAATCTTTGTTTACTTTTGCAGCTTTTACCGTAACTATTACGATCGCTTATGTGGTCCCAATAGAAAAATATATTGTGATACTAATCTTAGCCAAGAAAAAAGTGCTCCATTTTAATTAGCGGTTAGACTGCGTAAAAGGCCTAAAGGTTGATCAAATAACTATAACGGGTTAACATCTCCTTTATCCTCGATTTTTTATATGGGATAGCAAGAATTCATACAATGAGTACATTGGGAGAATGGATTGTTATTTGCTGTCTAAATTTTAAGGAGACGTATAAGCGATACTTATTCATTTAAAAATGGTTTCAACAGCCTGAAGAAAATTGGATAATACTGACCTACAAGTTTCTACAATTGAATCTAAGATTATATCAATTTATGCTCTGTGTAATCCCTAATTGCTCAACACCAAATTAGGGAGCGGGGTTGATATTTTGCAATGGAACGGTAAACAATACGGCGTAGAAAGGTAACTAAGAAGCGTATTTTACACAGCGTACGTGCTGCAACAATGCATCACAAGGTGCCCCAAGTGTATGCTATATATGTCGTTCTCCTATCTATAAGTAAACGCTGTATAGGAAATAATACGTTCTATATTTTAATGAACCATAATTGTGGGGTAGGATATAAATAAATTGTAATAAATTACATGAAAAAATTTTCAACTAATCAGCTCCAAATTAAGGATTTACAAGTTTTGATTATACTTGATATGGGATAATTGAAGGTACATCTGGCTTTGGAGGATAGTTTCCCAAACTTGCTAAAATTCGAATACAGATAACGTGCATAGATTAAAAACATGGATTTTCTAATAAGACAAGGAACTGTGTGTATGGACTTTGGTAATTACTTGACCAAGCGCTTACAAATGTCGCATTTAAAACCTCTGTGATTGTTGTTGGCATGTCAAATATAGTTATCATGTAGTTACGTCGCTTCATCAAAAGATTAGTCTTATGCAATTAAACCCGAGTATTGGATTTCATTCTTTACGATTTTCTAATCGCTGAAAGGACCCCACTCATGACATCGAATTGCTTTTTGCCTCAGTGAATATAACTGACCAAAAGGGTTGTTCCAGCTGTTGGAGTACTTTTCTAAGTCAATTTCCTTGAGCTTCTTTTAGCTTACAAGCTCGCTATTGTTTTCTGTTCAATTATGGGATACCCATCTTTCTTCTTCTTTGCCAGCTCTATTCTTAACAATAGAATGTTATTATAAATTTCATTCTCCTGACAAACTTGACATAAAAATAATTAAAAGCGGTTATAACTATGGGATACTATGTTGAAGATCTTTTAAGGCGTTGGCTATATGAGCAAATTAGTCAAAATCGGGTGAGTTGATACTATTGATATCTTGTGATTCTATCCGTATATTCTTTAATTGGATGTCACTTTGCGTCTTATTCTTATGAATTTAGAACACTTGAGGGAATATCATAACTTAATGCAGCAAACTATCCCATATATAAAATAATATAAGTTACTTTTACTATGGTTCATAAGTTTATATGATATGTTAGCCTTGGGGAAGATATATCCCACATCCCATATTTTTAATTATTTTCTTCTTATAATTAACTCAACTTTTGTAAAAGAAAGATATCTTATCCAGTGAATATTTATACGGGATATATCGTATAATAACCGGTTAACCAGTTGTATAAATCATTCTCAACTCAAGTCAAGCTTAACATAAGTTACGTATACGAAAGCTAAAAATATCCTGTCTAATAATATAACCGTTAAGAACATAAAAAATATAAATAACCGTTAATAAAGTTTAGCAAATTTTGGAATTTTCAAATCCGCGTCAGACAACGAGGAAACGTCGTATTAAAAAAAAACTAATTTTGGATTTGTTAAAAAGCAAGTGTCCTCTATTTTATGAAATTTGAAAATTAAAAATATGTTGAAAATTGTGTTGTAAAAGTCGAATATTGATAGACCGCAATTTAATTTTGGTCAACCGGGTTTTTAATATAAAAAACGGATTAGCCAAAGTAGGTGCACGACCTTCCTTATATGGCAGTATAAACCATGTTTGGCTTTTGTGCATCACCAATTTTGACATAATCAATGTTTTCTGACCCATTATTTGGTGTTGCATTTCTTTATTTACAGTGGCCCTATTAGCATTTATGGTATTGGAACTGTGTCGCACATTAGAGGTTTCAGTTTGGACGTTTGAGTATTCTTTTCTCACTTTCGATGCTATTGTGGAGCAAATGTATATTAGATGTTAAGTGAAGCTAGTCTTTTTAATCAAACCTTCTCTATGATTGTGTGTGAATATCTAATCAAATCCTTCCGCAAGTTTGATCCCTAATTGCTTATTTTATTTACATTCTACTTATTTGCGTTTTCTAGATATATGTATAGCTTTTTTTTCTTATTGTACTGTATGAATTACTTTCCATCGTTTACCCACCCGATCTGCGCTATTCATAGACACACTTTCCAGGCAAAAATCAAAAAAAAAATAGGCGGACTTCGACCGCGTCAACTAGTATACTATAATTGCTTTGACTTATCTTAACTTATTGGATATATCCTATCCCAGAAACTATATAATTTAACTTATCCTATAGGATATTTTGCTAATAATTTACTATATTTCACTCTATTCGCATTGATTGAATCTATTTCTGTTGTGAAAAGGAGCCTAATGCTTCTAAGTTGAGTGAATTATTAAAATTATGGGATAATGGGTTTCGGCGCATATCCCGAATTGCGCATCTATGGAGATATATTGAATTAATCTCAAGAGGTAATCGCATCTGTTCAAATCATCCTTTTCTTCTTCGGCACTTGAATTTTTTTGAAAAAGAAAAAGATCCAGCGCTAATTGTGCTAACCTAGTATTTGATTATCATCTGGAAAATATATGAATTATTGTTACTTTGTTGAATAGGAGCGTCTTTATAACTGTGCATATCTACTGGATTGTACCTGACCCGTATTCTAAGAGATATATTTTATGATACTGTGATACTATGATACTAGCAGGGAAACTATATCATATATAGGCCTGATGGGTGGGTAAGATATGGCATGCAGTACACAAAGAAAAAAGGGGGTTGTCTAGATACATGCAAAAAATAACAATGTGCACGGGCAGAACTGTATAAACATTATACATAGGTTAAAGTTATATTACATCTGCGCAATTGATTCAAAAAAATATGTAAAAACTCTAATGGTGCAAGTGGTTTATAGATAAATTGAGAGAGCCCTACTATCACTGATGTGAATAAGAAAATGCAGCGCCAAACAATCGGTGAGAAACATGTCATTATGGGATGGTTTAGAATTGGTGATACCTGAAAGTTACGTACCCTGTGCACCGAATATGGGCAAACCAAATTTTCGAATATATTAAAACTCACCGTCCGAGCCTACGCTAAAGTGGAATTCTTTTGTCTACCCTTAAGAGATAATTTTAATCCTATATCCCATATATCCTACAGGATATAAATATTTTTAAGTTAACATGTTTTTTACTGCTAAAGCTCATATATGGGATGTATCTTGTAAGTTGATTATTCCTAACCGTTAAAGCCTTTATGGGATGTATTTCCTATAGGATAGAATTTAACATACAGCTTGCTGCGAGTACCTTCTATCAATACAATAACCTCATTGTTAATCTAAAAGGAATAGAGCTAATTAATCGTCTACAGTTTTAGGCAATTTTGAAAACTCGTTCTTGATCTCCACTTGCTCTCATTTTAGTTTGATACGTAGAAACAGTTTGTGCAAAAGAGACGGGTGCAACCCCTGAGCCAGAAGCTGGCATGTAGCAATATTTACACCAAGTTCTACTTTAGTTCTCTTGTACCTAAGCTCGTAAATCGAGTAAACCAGTATATTCAATTGCATTCTTTTGACTTTTAAATGTCAATGGGAGCAACGTTTTTTTCGCACAATCAGAAGCCATAGGCCTTAACATTCGATGGCGCTTATATGAACGTAAAGTTAACTTAAGTTAACTTAGCATAACTTAAGTTATCTTAAAATAAGGGGTATATCGCTAAGCACTTATCCCATAATCACGTGAATTTTAAACTATCCCTATTAGATACTTGATATTTATTCCATTTTCCAATCAAATTTTATTTAGTTCTTCATTATGGGATATATAACGTAGTTTCATAATTGGGAGTAAATCTATCCCTTAAAAAACTATATTTTCTTATTATTAGTCAGATTTTTTTTACTACTAATTAGAAATATCATTTGTGAGCAATAGTGGCACTGAGTTTTGATACCAGATAGAAAATAAACATTATTTTTCTTGGGAGATGGACAAAGAAACAGAGAGATATGTCCTAGAACAGATCGAGAGGATACCTGTTCCTATCCAAATTCATCCCAACATAGCGGCAATTTCACCTATAGACATAGTTCCCGGATCAACCTATGAGTCTAGTACTGCATTGCTCAATGGTATGATACCGAAACATAGGTTATCTCATCTAACTATGTATACTGTCCACGCAGCTAGTATGGAGTATTTGGTACACCATCGTGATCAATTAAACAAACTAGGTGATTCGAAGAGCTATATTACTACCCTTCAACCCGTCCATGGTTTAAATTTTGAGATCAAAGTCCTACAGACTATGCAGGAACGAGATGCAATAGAAAAGCAGCAGGTTGACCAACAAAGAGTGCTGTCAGAGCGACGTTGTTGCGCACAGCTCAAAGAAGCTGAGCAGCACGACAGATCTTTGAGCTGCGCTATCAGCCATAGTCTAGATACAAAAATATTGCTAAAGGATTAAAGCTGATGCATCAATGGCATGCACAGAAGTTCTTATCTGTTTATGAATCTACTACAGCTAGATGTGATTTTGAGATAATGTAAGCCTTAAGGTGGTAAGTAATTTTGTAGTAAAGTGCAGCAGAGATTAATTACTGGAACGCTAGTATAAGCAATGGCTGCACTTGTGGGGGGTTGAATATTCAGTTTAGCTACTTCGAAGATGCTATTTTCAATTGGGAGAGGTCCGAGGAAATTCAGATGCACAAGGTAGAATACTTTTGCTAGAGCTACGAAATCTTTTGCTTGGAATTATTTTTCTTTGATGGGATTAGGTTTTCACTGGAAATGGATTAAACATGCGATCGGGCCACCACTGCAGCAAATAATTACTTAGAAATGGGTCTAGTATTTGATTTAGAGTGTGTTTTTCTTGAATACGAGCTCAATTGTTGTTTTATTACATACAACTTAGATCTTCACCGCAAGCATTATAAGCGCTGGAATACTTATTAAGATAGCTGTATAAAAAACGACATAGCTAAGACGCGTAAGTCAAATTTTAATTGTTGCCCACCTTAGAAGAAGTCTATGCATCTAATAGGTGTAGAAATCATTATTTATTTAATGACTCTTTATAACATATGAATTAGATTGTACTTTATATTGCACCGCGAAAAGTAAACTTGAGGAAATAGATGATTTATAGTTTTCTTCTGGTATGTTTATCAAAGGTTTTCAATGAATGGTATAGTAAATTCACCAGCTCTAGCTTTTACTGCAATAATGACTATTTTTGGCTTCAAAGACCCGATGGATTTTTGAGCTGTACAGATGCGATCGTTACAGACATATTTGGCAATAGACTCAAATGTAAAGAAAAGGAGCAAAGCTTGTGAGATTTCCTTACCATATCTGAAATTTTTTTAAATATTGGGATTTGAAGTTGAACTATCTTCATAATCAGTTTTGAATTTTTAGAATGCTTTACAAAGCGATAATAAAGTAAAGCAAGAAGTGATTGAAATTAGAAGTAATAAAGTGTACATAGCCGTTACACTAATGCTGTTCATTTCTGTTCATTTCTGTTCTTATTGTTAGAGCTTATTTTTGTTTGTAAGTAAATTAATAGGCTTACCATCATACAATGTTCGAAGATGTCCTTGTGCTGCTAAAGACTATCAACAAAAGGGTAACTCAATTGATGGGAGTGTACGTTTGGAATTTTTTAAAATTTCTTTAGGTTAGCTGAAGGCATTCTGCAGCCAGTGCCGCCATTTTAGTCTTTTTAGCTTGCGATTAATTCCCTCAGCTTGACGAGAAGAACTCACGGGATTCTGCTACATAGGTGAGCTATATCGCATATAATAAGGGCATCAATACAGCAGAGGAGATGCGATGCATTTTTGCGATTATTTTAATGTCTATTACATTGTGAAAATTAGCGAACTACAGGTTTTTTATGACGAGCAAGGTTTGGATACATTGTCTTGCAGAATATTGGATGTATCTTTATCAAAATGATCTTTGAAGAGTAAATATAGCATTTATATGGCACATCTGGGTG
>JAKUBJ010000140.1:0-15375 GCA_030566855.1 Tortispora sangerardonensis | reverse complement strand
TTACAGTGTATAAAGTGCATATAAGCTTTAAACCTTATTACTTAATTAAAAACCTTAACTTTATCCCAATTAGGACTGAACTGTCAAAATGGCAGTCTACTCCAGCTCCGGGGTGGCTAAAGAGGCGAAACAAAATAACCGTTACTCATTGTCACCTAATTGCATTAAAGATTAAAAGATTTACAGAATAGCACCTAACTTTGTAGATCTGCGTAGGGATGGGCTATCCCATGCAAAACACACCAGCAATATGTATGGGATATCCATACATGTTAACAGAGCCATAATAAAACAAAATTCATATAATATCTTTCATGTAATAATTAAATGCTAATATTTCAAAAAATTGCAGGCTTTTACCCTGAAATTTAAAGCAAAAAATATGAATCACACATTCCTTTATTATTGGTTGAACTCTCTCACCGCGTCCTTTTTATGAAACACAATCAAGGGGGGAAGGGCCCAAGAAGTTTAATTTACAAAGTGATCCTTTTATATGAGCCATTAGCCTTTTGGTATTATTTCACGGTATCCGGTCAAGGAGGTTCTTGCTACACATAAACTTGTTCAACATTTTACATTGAATTTGCTCTTCGTCTCCTTTTTTCCTAAATATTCTTCAATTTTTGACTTCTCTAAAAAATACCTTTTACTTATCATTTTTTCTCCTTTCAATCCTTTGCTTGAATTGAAATATCAGTCCATATTCACTACCTTTTTCTTTTCTCTCTTTTTTCAGCTTACTGTCTTTTGAAGAAAGAATATTCATTTGATTTTTCTCCCTTTTCACTTTCCTCCTTTTCCTTTTCTTTTTTTATTTTATTATTATCGATTCGTTCATAAGTGTTCGACTTTGTTTGAGATCCATAGTTTTATACTTATTGATATCCTGTTAGAATAGAGTGTTTTTATTTCGTATAGTTTATGTCAGTTTCTAACTCTTCTCTTTCTGTCCTTTCGTCTTCTTCCTCGGCTGCCGTATTACCACCTTCTACGCCTTCCTCTATTCTCAGACGGAATCCTGCTGATAGAATGATGGCTGCTTCAGGCTCTACCGCTGTTAGAAGACATGGATGGGGCTCTGTAAAAGAAGAAGGTGGAATCCTTTCTTTGCTTTTATGGTCCAAGCGATACCTGGTTTTAAAAGGTTTAACTCTTGATATGTATAAATCTGAACCTTCAACTTTAGCTTTCACCGAAGAACCTTCTTTCTCGATTCCTTTATCTTCTGTAATAAATGTATCCAGAGTAGATATTAAGGCTATTTGTTTTGAGATCGTTCGATCTCCTCCTTTTCCTCGTCTTTTTATTGCTTTAAAGTCAGAACCTGATTTGTATGGTTGGATCGATGACATATATAATTTATGCCCCTTAATGTCGGTATCAAGTCCTACTAATTTTACTCATAAGATTCATGTAGGTTTTGATCCTTCTTCGGGGGCTTTCACTGGCCTTCCTGATGCCTGGTCTCGTCTGCTTTCCGCATCTGCGATCACTCAGGAAGATTATGCTAAAAATCCTCAAGCTGTTATTGAAGTTTTGGAGTTTTATTCTGATAATTTCACTAGGACTGATGAAATAGAACCGCGTTCAATGGCTACTCCGCTTTTACCTGCTTCTCCGGCTTTTGCAAATGCTCAATCTAATGCTTCTTTGGGCTCAATGCCTACCCCTGCTAGTACCCCTTCTCTTCCTTCTTCGTCCTCTAGCTCTATTCCTAACCTTCAATCTAATCCTAATTCTGCTCCTTCTGGTCTCAGATCATTTCAACCACAAAGATCTGCTCCTGCTCCTCCTGTTAAACGTGTCCATGTTCAACAACCTGATTCTGACCGTTTTGCTTTCACTAGACGAGATTCTTTGCAAACAAAATCTACTACTAATGATTTGGCTTTCTCTTCTATGCAGTTATCTTCTTCAGCTGCCGAAAATCATCCGCTCATTCCTAATTACTCTACTCCTAATCTCTCCTTAAGTGATGACCTTCATCGTTCTCCTTTTGAGAATGATAAGACTTTTGTTTCTAATGACGAATCTCATCCTGCTTCTTTGGATAAGCTGCAATCTCTTCATTCTTATGAAAACGGTCTCCCTCCTCCTATTCCTCCCCCTAGGGTACCCAGAGAATCAACTGACAATATTCCTTCTCGCTCATCTTCTAGAACTACAAATGGCAATTTTCCCTCTTCTACATCTCCTTCATCTAGCGCTGAAACATATGGAAGCTATCACGCACATCAAACGCCAATATATCAACCTCAGTATTCTCATTCCACTTCATCTTCAATTTCCGCTGGTCCCGCTGCAGGATCTTCCTCTGTTCCAGGCTTGAATGCTGGAAAGTACTCAAACCCTCATACACTACCGCAGTCTTTAAGAACTGCCAAACCACCACAGATTCCTGCTCGGGTTCCGCGAGGTCATCACAGAACTCCAGACAACGTTGCTCCTCATTTCAAGGGACAGCCTATGTCGAATAACATTCCTACCTCTACGCCAACCTCTGAGTATTCACGCCCTAAACCGCCTGTGGCTGCCGGTTCATCCACTGTGCCTAGACCTAATGCCTCTGCTGCTGCTGCTGCTGCTGCGAAACAGCAAGCCCTTTCGAAGCCACAGGCAAAGCCTGTGCCAATGAGTGATGCTCAAGTAATGGAGGCTCTGCGCAAGATTTCTGCATATGGTGACCCGGCTACTATTTATCAGAAAATTAAAAGAGTTGGTCAAGGTGCTTCTGGAACTGTTTATGTTGCTAAAGTTCTTCAAAATAGGGAGAATGCTCCGAAGGGAAGTAAAGTTGCGGTGAAACACATTGATCTTGCGAAACAGCCAAGGAAGGAGCTGATTGTTAATGAAATTGTAGTGATGAAAGAGTCTTCACATCCAAGTATTGTTAATTTTTTGGAAGCATTTTTAAGATCTAAAGATGATTTGTGGGTTGTCATGGAATTTATGGAAGGAGGCGCATTGACAGATATTATTGACAATACCACTATTACAGAACCTGAAATTGCTACTATTTGCTATGAAACATGCAAAGGGTTACAACATTTGCATCATAAGAGCATTATTCATAGAGACATAAAATCTGATAATGTCTTGCTTGACGCTCGTGGAAGAGTGAAGATTACTGATTTTGGATTTTGTGCGAAGCTAACTGATCAGCGGTCCAAGCGGGCTACTATGGTTGGAACTCCATACTGGATGGCACCTGAGGTAGTTAAACAAAAAGAATATGATCACAAAGTAGACGTATGGAGTCTGGGTATTATGGCTATTGAGATGATTGAATCAGAGCCACCATACTTAAATGAAGAGCCATTGAAAGCGCTATATTTAATAGCCACTAATGGAACTCCAAGACTGAAGAATCCCGCAAAGTCTTCGGTATTGATGAAGAAATTTTTAGAGTGCTGTTTGTCTGTTGATGTAAGCCGAAGATACTCTTCTGATGAACTTGTTACGCACGAATTTTTTGCAATTGGTTGTCCGGCATCCGCACTTGCACGTTTGTTGTCTTTGTGAAATAATATTTAAAATCGTCGGTTAGAGATAGGGATGAAATATAGCATGTGATGAGAGTATGCTATCTTTTGAAAAAAGTAATTCTACTACTTGTATATAAAAAGAGGAATCCTTAGTCGTGTGCTAATTCGGTATTTCTAAGTTTAATATATATATATATTGTAATACAAAAACCTGTGTGGTCTGCTTGACAATTAAAGACCTTGAAAACCAGTTCCTGGATAGATCAGCGTAGTATAGTATACAATACAAGAAGGGTATGCAGATAATACATGTATCAGAATCTGATATGTGTCATTTTTTTAGTAACTGCTAGATCTTAAATTAATAATCTAATAGCCAGTTGCATATATTGCTCTGAAGCGCCATTCGTTCAGAAATGTCAGAGAACCAAAATGAATATATAGACCCATCTACAAGTTTTACCATAACAAACTTATCTTCTAAACGGCATTCTACTGGCTGTAAGCCGTATTTAGAGGCATTCTTTATTAATCCTAACGCGAAATCATCAGGAGAATCATGATTCAGCACTAGAACTCCAGCTCCGTAATCAAGTGAAGTTTGCTTCTCCTCTCTGGAATAAAAAAACACTGGACCTTGAACCGAAAGTTTGTTCCAGGTACTTAACTCTTCTTCAAATTTGTAAACAACACAATATGATCCTACAAATAATAAATCTTTAAATTGAGGGTCATGGAGTTTCACCGATCGTATGTTTAAAGCACGAGTATCAGCGTCCATTTCATACTCTTTCCTATGGGGTATCAATTGCTTTATTGTTTGCGATTCGTAATAATAGAATAAAACAACAACAAACTATGATTGTTTAAAATAATTATACAGCGGTATGTTGGCTATTCTGAGAGAAATCTAGAAAATGAGTTGTGAATATTTAGAGACCTTCCGATCTTTAAATAATTAGGGGTGTGATAGTAAGGTGTGTAATAGTCTGGTGGTGAATCGATCTACGTAATAAGAGGACCTTTAAAAGTGAACCAAGCTCTAAGAAACTCATCTACTCTATTGTGATATACCAAGTACATTAAATGACCTTTTAATATTAATATATAATATAGTTTGGCTACTTTCACATTTTATTTCAAACTTATATAAAAGCGGAACAATTAAGATTTTGGTTGAGTTGTAGAGGATGAAATTTGAGCTACCATTTACTCTGGCTTTTATAAAATATTCATGTGTCATAGGTACCGTTCAAAAGTATAATTACGCTCCTTGTATTCCCTCTGCTCAAAATGATAGCCATGTTAATTAAGAAATAAAATAAAAAGGAGCAGGATTTCTACAGTATAAAACCAATCCAAACTTGTCCAGATACATCCAAGCACCAGATAACCAATATGATGAACATAGCACCATACTATGTTAATAAAAAGAGTGTGGTCACTGGTATAAGCTAACTTTCAAGTACTTGCTGATATATTGGTTAAGAGATCAAAGAAGTATACTTATATAGACCATTATATCAGAATAAGAGTACAATAATAAGTACCTCATAAATCATTCGTCGTAAATATACATAACACCTTCTTCATACATCTCTTCTTCCTTTTTATATCTAAAATTTCTTTCCTTTTTACACATATACAGGAGGTGCTCCAAGTGTGGTTCCATTTTCAGAAATAAAAGGCTTGAATTCTATCTCTTGATCTTGAACATCTTCAACTTCTTCCATTTCAGCATCTGCAAGAACTTTCTTTTTCACAGAATTTATATACTTCAAATTTCGTTCATCCTTTCTTTGACGCTTCTTAGATACTGATTTTGTAGTTACAGAAGTAGCTATTCTGGCTTTTGCTTGCTTTTTAATTCTTGCTGATCTCCTAATACCAGCAACATTTCTTTGCCCAAGCTTCGGCTTGTTAACATTATTCTTTGAAGGCATGTTATAAACTATTTCTTTCTTATAACCCAAAACCTTTTACTGTCAGTCGAGATCAAACGTATAAAAAACTTCAGCAGGTAGGGTCTTCTAAAAATTCTTACAAAAGAGAGAAAACTTAAGCTTACGAAATATCGTATAAAAATCGACGTATTTTTTCTTTCAATATTTTTACCCGCCTTTAAATATTTTACTTTACCTTTTAGGCCCTAATTTTTGCATAGGTTTTGTGCATATTCTCTACTCCTTATTTCAATAAAAAGCTAGGGTATACTCCATAGACTAAACAACTTTAATTGGTTGATCATCATCTTTTTTTTTCTTTTCTTTCTTTTCTTTTCAAGAACTGTATAAAAAAAGTCTGGTCTCTATCCTATAGTTTTCTCGAAGTATCTAGTTTTTCTTAACTTTTTGTATACTTTTGAAGAATATACCTGCTTTCAGTCCAGTATTTACTGTTTTATAATTATATACCTATATATATAAAACAAAAATAATAACTGAAAAGTTCAACCAGATCGCTGCAAACGATTGTAATTTTCGAGAATAGAAGAAATTTTATATCGATTTTCTAACATCAAAGAGTTCGTATCTTTAAAATTCTTAATTCATAATGCCTCCTGTATCTGCATCAAAGGCTAGACGACAAGCTGAAAGAGCTGCCCGTAAAGCTGCAAAAGGTGGGAAAGGTAAAGACGACTCTGAAGCTTCTTCTGCTGTACCTTCTGAAGCTACTTCTGACGTCGAAGCTGATATCGACGAAGCCAAAGAGAAAGTAGCGAAGCTTAAGCTTCAACAAGATAAGCATGGGCTTTCTGATCGTGTTACTACTGGTGTTTTGGATAGTCTTGTAAGTAGCCGCGACATCAAAGTCTCTTCTGTCTCATTGGTTTTCCACGGTAAAGTTTTGATTCAAGATTCTGTACTTGAACTTAATTGGGCCCGTCGATATGGTCTTCTTGGAGAAAATGGTTGCGGTAAATCTACTATGTTGAAAGCAATTGCTGCTCGTGAATACCCCATTCCAGAAACAATTGATATATACCTTTTGAATGAGCCATCCGAGCCAACTGAGTATTCTGCCTTGGAGTATGTTGTAAAGGAAGCTGAAAATGAACTTAAGCGTCTTGAAGACCTTGCCGAAAGTATTGTTGAGAACGAAGGCCCCGAGGCTCTTGCCCTTGAGGAACTTTACGAAAGAATCGATGGTATGGACCCCTCAACCTTTGAATCAAGAGCTTCTATTATTCTTAACGGTCTTGGCTTTAATTCTGTTACTATTCACAAGAAAACCAAAGATATGTCAGGAGGTTGGCGTATGCGTGTCGCTTTGGGTAAGGCTTTGTTTGTTAAGCCTAGTATTCTTTTACTTGATGACCCTACTGCCCATTTAGATTTGGAAGCTTGTGTCTGGCTTGAAGAATATCTTAAAAAATGGGATCGTACTTTGGTTCTAGTTTCTCACTCTATGGATTTCCTTAATGGTGTATGTACAAACATGATTGACATGCGTCTCAAAAAACTGATAACTTATGGTGGTAATTACGATTCTTATATTAAAACACGATCTGAATTGGAGACAAATCAAATGAAGCAATACTATAAACAACAAGATGAAATTGCGCATATTAAAAAATTTATTGCTTCTGCTGGTACATACGCCAACTTGGTACGTCAAGCCAAATCTAGACAGAAGATTCTTGATAAGATGGAGGCCGATGGTCTCATTGAGAAAGTTGTGCCTGATAAAGTTTTTACTTTTAGATTTCCAACTGTTGAACGTCTTCCACCTCCTGTACTTTCCTTTACTGATGTTTCATTCTCGTATTCTGGAGAGAAGAAGGATTATTTGTATGAAAATCTTGAATTTGGTGTTGATATGGATTCTAGAATTGCTTTAGTTGGTCCTAATGGTGTAGGAAAATCAACATTACTTAAGCTCATGACTGGACACCTACGACCAGTTGAGGGTGTCATTTCTAGGCACACACATTTGAAGCTTGGTGTATATTCACAACACTCTGCTGATCAGCTTGATCTTACTAAGAGTGCTTTAGAGTTTGTTCGTGACAAGTATCCAACTATTTCTCAAGACTTTCAATACTGGCGCCAACAACTTGGAAGATATGGTCTCACTGGAGAAGGCCAAACTGCTACAATGGCAACTCTTTCAGATGGTCAGCGTTCTCGTGTTGTATTTGCCTTGTTGGCTATTGAGGCCCCTAATATGATTCTCTTAGACGAACCTACGAACGGTCTTGATATTCCCACTATTGATTCATTGGCTGAGGCAATTAATGCTTTTGAAGGTGGTGTCGTAGTTGTTTCTCACGATTTCAGACTTCTTGATAAGATTGCTAAAGACATTTTTGTTTGCGAAAACCGCACTGTTACAAGATGGGAGTCTAGTATTCTCGATTACAAGAAGCTCCTTGCCAAACGTATTGTTCTCTAATTGGTTTATAGATTTTCTTCACACATGTTGGTTTCAGTTCACGTTACGTTCGTTTTAGTCTTTTGTTTGCCGTAATTATTGAATTGATTCAATTTTAGTGCAGTATAAGATCAAGACTTAGGGAATTTCATAACTATTAATATGATAGATTTTTTTTAGTTTAGTAAGTTAATTATGCTTATCTGTTGTCGTATGATGTCATTTAAATTACTAAGTGCATCCCATAAATGGTTTCAACATTTTATGCTTGTAGCTTCATAACAGTAGTCGTGCTCATGATTTTGTCCAGTTTAATTATGTGAATCTAGTAACTATCCTATAATTAGGATATACCTGCGATTCTATTTTTTCTACCTATGGGACATACCAACCTTCCCAACTGTCCCATAGTTGCTTGCCATAAATCAGAAAGTATAGGATGCTGATTTATATATCCTTCAGAGAATATCCCAAACCATCCCAAAGTAACCGCTATATATTTAGATATGATAACGATTATCTCATAGAATGTTTCAGCTTAATTAAGCATTTATTTTTAGCGTATTCTACAGCTTAAATTACTATGCAACTGCTGGTGCACGCAGGGGGTGATTCTACTTCCGCTTCGGGGAAGGCATTTAACAAGTGGAAACAAGACAAGCGAAAGTAAGTGCGACACATAGTTATGATATAACAAGCCAGAATCATAATTGAATTTTGAGAAGTATAAAAAATATTGTAGTGAATGTTATTTTCGATATATGCAAGGGTAAAGTAAAGAATAAGTAAGAGTGATAAGTGATGTAAAATAATTATGTATCATGGATATCTTTCCACAGTCAAAATTGAATGCACACACCCCAAAGCCAGTTGTTCGTGTGTTGGATACTTCTGACACAATGCAGACATCACAGTGCTAAAGCACTTTCTTATACAAAGTGCAGAGATTTACGTAACTATGTAACAAAAAAGCCAGTAGTGTGTCTGTCCAAGTTTGAAAAGTCAACGGTGAACAGCAGATTTGAATTCCCTGGATGGACCCATACAATGGATATCTCCCTAATTTACCTCCGTGACATATATATTTCAACCCATAACATGCTTTCTAATATTGTTTGTCAGTAAATAACCCAGGATTCTGCCTGCTCCTTCTACTGGCCAGCTTTTGTAAAATCATCCTGCATCCTTGCCTTATAGGTACTTATACTGTCCAGCTTCTCAGTAACGGTCTACATAGAGAAGTCTCTAACTTTGTTCACATGTCCTAATTGACCCAGGAATCGCAGTGTGAGCTAATCTCTGGAATGATTATATGTTTCTACACATGACGCGACCTGAATAACAATTATAAATGTGAGTATTTATAAGCTTTCATGATTTCAATCTAAGTGACATAGATTGCAACTGGCTTGTATGACCGGATAAATGCTAGCACGCGTTTCCTTGTGTCTAGGCGCTAGAGAACAACCTTTGGGCTATAACTTATGCGGTGTGAATAGTATGGGCTGGTAATGAATACTTCCTGGTGGCTAAGTACCGATATGTAAGACCAAAACTGCGGGCACATAAATTTTACTTCGCTCAGTATTTTATAGGTAGAAAGATACTGGGACAGCTAGATGTAGTGGTTCAAATGATGTTTCAAACACAGCACTAGCCTCTGAAAGCGGGTGAGCTGGACTTACTCAAGCGGTTAACATTAAGGGAAGTGTGGGTGAATGAAAGACTTGGATCAGGAAATCTTCTAGGATTAGGTTGAAGTATGGGCTGATCAGTGGGCTGAGCCAATACTCCTAAAGATCCTCAATGATAATGATGAAGTCTTTCAGGAGAGGAACAAGAAAGATGAGCTGTGCAATCCAAAATTTAAATGCCGGGTAATTATAAGCGTGAAAATTGCACTCGATTTCGCGCCGCGGGTTTTTAAAATTTCACTCGCTGTTGTTGTCGCCTAGCACCTGTTTTTGTTCATAGCTGCATCAGAAATGCCACTTTTCTTCATACCTTTATACGTTGAAAACTCATAATATTTATTTTTGTCTATATCATCATTATAACCCTACATTCTTAAAATCATTGTAAACAGAAATACTGTAAATCTTTATAAATCTATCCCACTCGTAGAATATCTCTATTGGTAGACTGTAGCGTCGAAGATGCTTGCTGAAAGCTACGGCTAATCCTGACATTTCTTCAAACTAGCCTCCCAGCCCATACTTCATAAAGTATAAGATGTAGACATATTGTAACCAATTATCTCGTATAATGTTGTTTTTTACGTAGTAGTATTTATTCTTGATATGTGCCCTACCAGGGTCAGCCATACCTGAAGTACATGTGAAAATAGTCAACTTAATAAAAACTCTGTAGAATAGAGAAAAAAGTAGAAGAAGTGATCCTAAGGAATATGCTCTTATAATATTGCACACCTGATGACATGATTGATTCAGCTAGATTTTATACGTATTTTCCACGGGAACGTGTGCTAAAACTCCCAATGCTGGAAGAATGAAGCCTTGTTGTAGCCTTCTACCGTAAGCATTTATTACTTTGTCGGTAAAGTAAAATCATAATATGATATTTGCAGATGTAATATTCACCATTCACTCATTTACATGTAAGCGTGTGTTTTAATTTTAGCGTTGAAGCAAATCATGTTAAGACATAAATCAGTGAGTGCTACTTTAACGCGCTAGAGCATGTGCCTGTACAGCTATACCTTTATTTAAGTTAGATGTTGATTTTTTTCTTTCTCTTTGTAAATATCTGTGTATGGTGCCTGTTTTATAGGAATGCTAGTCTTGGGCCTTATTCACGTACACATGCTCAGGGTTTAAATAAGTAAGTTTCTTCTAGCTGCCAGGTGGTAATGTATCATCCCAATAGAGCTGCTTCTCGAACTATATATTCTTCGATGTAGTATAAACGGTAGAATATTTCTACTATATGTTTGTAATTCCAATGTGCTTGGGGATAATAATAGTAAAGAGCCCACCCAAATATTGCTTAAAAAGTACATTTTTGCACCCTATACGCATCCTGAATTCTTGGTCCGCTTGCGAGACCATCAAACTGCCTACCCCTTATAACTTTCTGCTTCTATGTTATAAACAGACAGGAGCCTATTGTTTAGTAAGTATTTTATATTGCGTCCTATATAATGTGGTTTCTCTTATTTGGTTTTGTAGATTCGTAATCTTTGTAAAATAAATCTTTCGAGTCTGTATGATGAACATAACAATCTATTTGGTTCTAGTTCATTAAAGTTGTATCTTATTTCTCTCAGGAGGTCAAGCTCCGTAAATATCTAGTCAATTAAGCCCGTAGTTTCCTATGTTTGTTTTTGTTCTTTTACTGTGATAACACCACTACCACATTGTTCAGCTTGCTCTCGCCCGCTTGTGACGCGCCTATAGTACATATCCCGGTACTCTATTTTTCACATACTTCCTTCTTTTCCAAATAGAACCCAAACGCCCCCACACAGATAATTTGTATGAGTTCATACTGGACAATATATCGTCACTTTAGCCATAGCATCTCTTTCGCTAGCATGTTTTATAGTTAAGCCGAATTCCTATCTTATACAACTTACATTTGTAAAGTATATCCTACTATATAATTAGAGAAACGGACTCAAAAATAAGCAACTACTTCTTTATCCTATAGAACAGCTATCCACTATGAGGCATCCTTGTTCGCCTTGAGCGTCCAACTTTCCGCATCGGTTTCCGTACTCTCAAAAAGGCATTCAAGGAAATATCTGGTACATTATATAGGTTTAAGTGATATCTTTTAATTCAGCACATATCTCCCTTTCATGAGTGCCTAAGCTAATTATTGGTTAGATAAAACCACGTTAACACGGCACTAACGGCCACGCAGATCATTCAGAAATGTAACTAACTCGTATAGTATATATCTCAATCCTTATTCCAAAAACAGTATTTCTCCCAATTTCACAATATTTAAGTTGTGCTAATAGTTTTAGTGCTCTGTCAAAGAAGATTAGGATAAATTTTGCGATTAATTATCACGAAATTAAATGAAAAACAAGAACATCATAGAATGATAATATAAAATAGAAAACAATGCAATAACACAATTTATTATTCTTAATAAAGGCAATTACAATAAAAAATTAATTGATATAAATGTAGAAATTAAAAATTAACTTGTATGGGATATATAAGTGCAACCAATTCTCCTAATATCAGAGAGCAGCACTGTAAACTAGAGCAATATGCCATTCTAAAATGGCGAAAAAGAAAAAATGGCAGATTCTGAAAACGAGAATCAGATAGCAACTCGTGATTGGATAATTCCTTAAAGAATTGTCAAGTTTCCACGACAACTGCACTAAAATCTAAAGAAAACTGTGAAATCGGCCATTCTTATGCCATATTTTGAATGGCGTATAGCTTCACTATGGACCGCACATCCTCTTTATGTTCAAAAGCACGATATTCTGGTACATATAAAACTCAATAGAGGAAGCTATGTGAAAAGAAATCTCAAATAGCCACGGTGTAAAAATGTTGCAAAAAGTTCTTATTGAAAAAGTACACGTACTTTGTATGATTGTTTCGAGGTGTTACATATGCTGTTAGCAAATCGAAAAATAATCTAGAAACAGTCCACGCTTGCTACTTACCTGTGCGAAATATGTCAAAAGTAGAAATGGGAATGGAAACGGTTGTATTCAAAAAATCCTTAAAAATCTGCCAAAGCCTTACATGCTCTCAACCAATAAGTGTACACTTTTTTGCTAAAATTACAGAATCAAGCACTAAATCAAACCTTATAGTTCATATCAGCCAATCAAAAATGACCAAAGTTGATAATTTTTAGTAAAACTTTGCAAACCTTCGTAGGGGGTCCCCCTTTGGAAGAATCAAAAATTTATCATCATGTTGACGAAAGCAGTAAAACTATAACTTAAGGTAATATCTTGTACCTTAAGTAATTAAGTGTTAATTAGTTAACTTATAGGATAGCTTAACATTTAAAAATGGAGTAAAGATACTATATGTGCACAATCGAGCATGGGTATATTATGTATTCGAAAGTCATGTGCATATTTGCGATTAAAACAGATTCTTTAAAGAGCATATGTTAAATTGAGCATAAATACCCTAGATCTAATGCTGACCAGGAATCGAGATTTGATGTGGGCAATGTATTTGAAATTGTGCATATCCTAAGCAGGCATATAAAGTGCATATCCTAAGCAAGCTTACTTGAAATTGAGCATATCCTAAGCAGGCATATAAAGTGCATATCTAAGCAGGCATATAAAGTACATGTGCTAAGCAAGCTTATATTGAAATTACGCATAAATTGATCTGTCGAAAAATAAAAAAGAAGAGAGATTCGATGTGGGCCCGTATATTATTGAAAGATGTATTCAAAATTCAGCATAAATACCCTAGATCCAACCTTGATCTGGGTCCGTATTATGGAACAATGAAATAATGCATATATTTAAATACCCTAGATCAGATTTGAGATTGATGTGTGCCGTATTGTGAACAATGTATTCAAAATTAAGCATAAATAGCCTAGATCTGACCCGATCTGAAATCGAGATTGATGTATTCAAAAAATATAAAGTGCACTAAGCACATGCTTCGAAGTGCACATTCACGTGCAAACTTAAAGAGTGATTGGATTTGGCCGGGTAACACTATACATGCAGGTTGCTTGCGATTTGAATCTGCACAGGTTCACAGAGAAGACAGCATTGTTTAGTTTTGCTCGAGGACCTTCCTAATCGGGTGGATGGGGCCAGAGAGGTAGAAAGCTTGGCAGTTGGCGAGTTTTAAGAATGACCAAACTCTATTTGCCCCCGAATAGAGTTTTTTAAAAATGACCAGAAGCGAGGAATTAGCTGGAAAAGGAAGTTAGTGGTGCAAAAGTAGCATAATTTGCAGAATTAAAGCCGAAAAAAGACAGAATTGATTGATTTCGAAAGACAAAAAAAGCAGGAAAACAAGCAAAAGAAAGAGAGCGTTGCTAGGCGCGGAAAGGCTAGTTCCAATGCAGGAAACGCAGGAATCGTGTGAAAACGGAACGTTGACAAGGCACAAGCGACGAAACTTGAAAGAAGCGTAGTCCAGGGTCTTGGAGGCTGGAAGTAAGCACGTTTGTGAAGCCATAGCCTCGATTCGGACGCTCTGGGGCAGGACAGCAGTTCGCCCAGAGCCTGGAAAGAGGGATAGGACATCAGCCCTGCATTAGCAGGCGAGGATGGATCCTGTGGATTGCTAGCCATTGGCAAGTATTCTACAAAAACATCTGGGGGCAGAGCATCTCGAGTAGCCGTTTCGACGTGACTCGGGGCTGCGAACCTCCTCTCTAGACTGCGATGGACAGGTTAGCCTGGCCGGACACAGTTTGGAGGAATTCAAAGAGAGCTACAGGCAGCACCTTTCGAGGTGTGCCGCGCAAGCGGCGTCAGAAAACGACACATTGCGTCCTTCGGGACATTGATGGTAGTTATCTGGTTGATCCTGCCAGTAGTCATATGCTTGTCTCAAAGATTAAGCCATGCATGTCTAAGTATAAGCAATTTATACAGTGAAACTGCGAATGGCTCATTAAATCAGTTATCGTTTATTTGATCGTTCTTTACTACATGGATAACCGTGGTAATTCTAGAGCTAATACATGCGTAAAACCCCAACCTTTGGACGGGGTGTATTTATTAGATAAAAAACCAATGCCTTCGGGCTGCTTGGTGATTCATAATAACTTTTCGAATCGCATGGCCTTGTGCCGGCGATGGTTCATTCAAATTTCTGCCCTATCAACTTTCGATGGTAGGATAGTGGCCTACCATGGTTTCAACGGGTAACGGGGAATAAGGGTTCTATTCCGGAGAGGGAGCCTGAAGTAGTCAAACCCTCGGAATAGAGTCATTTAAAAAAACATATAAAAACGGGCGAGTTGCCAGGAAACTGGGAGCTAGTTGGCAGAGCCAGCGACATCATCAAATTGCGGCGACACCCTTAGAGCTTTTGAATACCAAGCTGTTTTTGAAAGAAAGCAGTGGCCGAGTTAATAACCCTGGGTATGGTAATAATTTCAAAAGATTGGGCGAGCACGCAGCCAAGTCCTAAACACTTATGTGCATGGATGCAGTTCACAGACTAAATGATGGTGGGCAGAGATGCTTAAGATATAGTCGGGCCCTGGGCGAAAGCCTTGTCTTGAGAAGGAAGCGGAAGCAGAGAGTCTCAAGAGCAGCGACAAGCTGTGGAACAACCGGAGAAACGGCTACCACATCCAAGGAAGGCAGCAGGCGCGCAAATTACCCAATCCCGACACGGGGAGGTAGTGACAATAAATACCATATCGGGGCTCTCTGAGTCTCGCAGTGGAATGAGTACAATTTAAATCCCTTAACGAGGAACAATTGGAGGGCAAGTCTGGTGCCAGCAGCCGCGGTAATTCCAGCTCCAATAGCGTATATTAAAGTTGTTGCAGTTAAAAAGCTCGTAGTTGAACTTTG
>JAKUBJ010000139.1:0-15428 GCA_030566855.1 Tortispora sangerardonensis | reverse complement strand
CACAGTCTTGCCACGGGGGGGAATGTAATACAATCGGCCACAGCGCCAACTCCCTCTGCTGCGGAACTAGCATCCGAAGCATAGGGAACAGGTACTAACCCTGAACCCTAGTACTATATATATAGACGTAGACCGACCTCTTAGAAGGTCAGGGAATAAGATACTGCTCTAGGTCATACTCACGTAATACACGATTATGGGATATATAACCGGTTAGTAATTTTTCCTATTCTATATACCGGTTATATGATAGCAGTTAGGATATGAAGTAACTTATAAATTAATTTAGTGGCTTAACCTGCAGTTTAGTGTTGCCTTCATACTCTTTATAGTGACGCAAGAAACGACGCATACTTTAAATGTTAAATAGGGTTAATATCATGCAGCCAAAATTAGTCGAATTTAAGCTGAAATTTTTTACATGTAGTTTGCTGTAGTAGGGCTATATAGCGCTTTAATGCCTTGGACTATGGGATACTCCGAATACAAATTTATCGTTCTCAGTAGGATTTATTCATATTCGCCCATTCTTTAACTAACGTTACCAATGGCGACTGTATTGACTTTACCAATTGCACCTGCAGGAGCTGTTGAGTATGCAGATTCTTTAAAAGCTTTGATTGCTGCAACTAAAGCGAAGCCTGCACCTAAAATTCAGGAGTCCGACTCACTTTCTTTGTCGCTTTCTGTAGATTCTACAACTCTTATTACTGCGAATTCAATTACTAGATTTCTTCTTTCTTCCGCATATTCTAACACTGAAAATTATCTAGTAGAATGGGAAGAAACTACTTTACGTGGTTATTTATCTGCAGGTAAGATCGCTGAAGGATTGGATTCTGTTAGTAGTCTCTTTTTGAAGAATTCATCTAGCTTTGATTCATCGCAACTATCCAGCTTAAATGTTATTCTCTTCGCTAGCGTTTATACTTTACTCAGCTCTGAACATGAAACTGCTTCTAGGCTTTTATCTGATCTTCCTGAATTGAATGGTTGGTATGCCAATGTAAACGATCTTGAGCCTGTAAAGAAATCGATCGAAAAGCTCAATTCTCTTACTTCAATTCCAGCAATTCCTAAAGTCTGTGTTTCAGATAACTGTGTATTACCACTTCAACCTGCTGAGATTCTTCCTAAGGAAGGCGAAAGAAATGTTCTTATTACATCTGCTTTGCCATATGTTAACAATGTACCCCATTTAGGAAATATTATCGGTTCAGTCCTCTCTGCTGATGTTTATGCAAGATACCTTAAATCTAGAAATGTTAATACTCTATTTATATGCGGTACCGATGAATATGGTACAGCTACTGAAACTAAAGCCTTGGAAGAAGGAATTTCACCCAAAGAGCTCTGTGATAAGTTTCACAAAATTCACAAGGAAGTTTACGATTGGTTTCAAATTGATTTTGATTATTTTGGAAGAACCACTACAGAAGAGCAAACCGAAATTGCTCAAGATATTTTCAATGATTTAAATGCTAATGGGTACTTGGAAGAACACTCCATGACTCAGTTGTATTGTGAGAAGCACAATGGCTTCCTAGCTGACAGATTTGTAGAAGGAACTTGTCCTAGATGTCAATATGAAGATGCTCGTGGTGATCAATGTGATTCATGTGGTAATCTATTAGATCCTTTGGATTTGATTAACCCTAGATGCAAAATTGATGATGCTACACCTGTTCCAAGAGAATCTCAGCATGTATTTTTACAACTTGATAAATTAGCACCAGAAGTGAAGGAATGGGGAGAAGCTTCAGATTCTAAGGGTCATTGGTCTAAGAATGGTCGTATTATAACCGAATCTTGGTTAAAAGAAGGCTTGAAGCCCCGCTGTATTACTAGAGATCTAAAATGGGGTACTCCCGTTCCATTACGTGGATATGAGAGTAAGGTACTTTATGTATGGTTTGATGCTTGCATTGGGTATGTCTCCATTACAGCTAATTATACTAAGAAATGGCAAGATTGGTGGCATCATCCAGATAATGTTCAGTTGTACCAATTCATGGGCAAGGATAATGTACCTTTCCATACAGTTGTATTCCCTGCGTCCCAAATTGGGACTCGTAAACCTTGGACAATGTTACACCATATAAATACCACAGAGTATCTTAACTATGAAGGTGGTAAGTTTTCTAAATCAAGAAACGTTGGCGTCTTTGGAAATAACGCTGAAGACACAAAAGTTCCTCCTTCTGTATGGCGTTACTATTTGCTTGCTTCACGTCCTGAGACTTCAGATACAGTATTTTCTTGGAAAGAATTTGTTTCCCGAAACAATTCAGAACTTTTAGCAAATCTTGGAAACTTTGTTAACCGCGTGATTAAGTTTGTTAACTCAAAGTACAAGAATATAGTTCCAAACTACAATACCGCTGTTCTTGAAGGCTTTGAATCTACAAAGGCAGGAATTGATGAACTTTTGAAATCTTACATTGAACACTTGGACAGTTGCAAATTGAAGCAAGGTCTGGATATTGTAATGCACATTTCTGCTAAAGGTAATGCCTTTTTGCAAGAGAATAAACTTGACAATTCTTTGTTTAACAATGAGAGAGAAAAGGCAGATGCTGTAGTTAGTGTTGCATTAAACTTGATTTATTTGCTCTCTGCCATTGTTGGTCCCTACATGCCTGAGACATCATCTTTAATTTTGCAACAATTGAATGCCCCTAACAGAAACATTCCTGAAACTTTCAGTTTAGACATTTTACCAGGTCATCATATTTCTAAGGCTAAGTACCTTTTCTCTAGAATTGATGAAGCTAAAGTAGATGAATGGAGGGCTAAATATGGAGGAGTTTCATCTAAGTAAAGATTAAATCCCATAGGATGATATTAGCTTGAATCTACGAGTAGGATAATTCAAAACAGGCCATATTCATAAATCTATAAAATACTGTTAGGTTTGTCCAAGGGTAGTAATATAGATCTAAATGGTAGTTATTATGGGATATTCATTTTGAATTTATCAGTAACTTATATCATATGGGATAGGTGAAAAGTTTAGATGCAAGTTATAACTTATAGGATACAGCTAACCGTTATTGAGGAAGTTTTAAAATCTATCACCACCACTTTCCTTATTCATCTCCTTTAAAAATAAAAGATTTTCCAATTACACAAGCTAGCATTAACCGGTTACTAGTTAAATGCTCATCATTTTTGCATAATTTATATCGTATTAATTTAAAGTTCTCTTGATTTTTTATTTGTTTAATTGAGCAATGGATGCAACAGTTAATGAATCTTTAGATTTAGAAGAAATCGCATATCAGGCTGGTTTACAAGAAGGCATAGAGGACGGTAACAAGCAAGGGTATAACGAAGGTAAGCAATTAGGTATAGATGCTGGGTATAGAAGATATTTAGATGCAGGAGTTATGCTGGGTATGTCTGAAATATGGAAGAATGGTATTGATAAGAATACTTCTTTAAGAGATACGAAGAATATTGAGTATATTGTGAAAGCATTATCTGATCTTCCGATGACGAATAAAGATGAAGATGTCGATGAATACCTACGGCGTATGAAGTTACTAAAGGCAAAATGCTGCACTATACAAAGCCGAGCACATATTAAATATTATAACTTGAATGACTCTATACCATTCCAAGAGATGGAATCAACTTTAGAAGACATTTGATGAGAACTAAACTGGGTGGTTATAAATTAAATGTACATGAAATCTGAATCAAAATGTAGAGTTAAGAAGCTTTGGACAGGTTATGCGAACTCTAGCTCTGCCTAGATTGTAGCTTGTCGAAGATCCCATTTTTGCGTATAAAGTATACTCCATTTCACTACTACCTAGTTTACGTACGTATCGAAAAAATTGAGCAGCACATATCATTCTGTTTATACACCAATATTTATTCTTCTTAGTTAGAGTCAAATTATGTATGTAAATCGTACATTCTGTACCTTCTGCTTTGATGATCTGAAAGCCTTTCTGTGAAGATCTTTGCCCCATTGTTTATTTTTTAACTTCCCCACACATGTCACTTCATGTAATTTATACCTGTTCCTTTGACTTGAAAAGAGACTTGGTTTGCCCTACAATTTTATTGCAGTTTTTTTAAGCATACAATCATGAATTTATTAGAAATACCTTTACGATTAACTGAACCTGTCTCGTTCAATGAACCACTTCGAGAATGTCTTAAAGATCAAGGTGTTTCGCCTAATAGTTTCGCTGCAGATATTGCTGAAATCCAATTAGCAAGAGATATTATGCAGAAAGATCAGACATATGATTCATATGTGCGATATATTAAGATACTGAATGGTCTTCAATATAAGTTTCCTGCTGACATTGGTTTGGAATTTTCATGGTCTTCTTCTTTAGGTCACTCCCACGCACATGTTAGGTATAAGAATCTAGGATTTGAGTTCGTTAATGTGCTGTACAATGCTGCTGCTTTAAACACGTCTTCTAATATTGCTATCAAGACTGAAACTGATCCCGAAGGCTTGAAATCAGCTGCCAACTCTTTTAAGATTGCTGCAGGACTTTTTAACCAAACGCTATTCGCTCTTAAGAGTTTATCTTTTTCTCCCCCTCTTGATTTGGATGAGTATACTGTTAAAACGTTAGCGTCTCTTTGTCTTGCACAAGCTCAAGAATGTTTCTGGCGGAGAGCTGTTTTAGACAATTTGCGGAATGCTATCATATCTAAACTTGCTATTCAAGTTTCCTCATATTACGACGAATGTTTGACATTTGCCTACAAATCTTCTTCAATACCTGCTTTTTGGTTACATCATTTCACTGTCAAAGGGTATCATTTCAAAGCTGCTGCTTACTATAGAACTGCACTATCTAATTTGGAGAAAACTCAGCATGGAAGTGAAGTAGCGTATTTACGGAAAGCTAAGGATTATATTGATAAAGGATCTTCAGCTCAGAATTATGTTGCGTCGTCTGTACTTAAAGACTATCAAGGCCTTGCTGCAAAGATTAATAACGATTTGACTTTAGCTGAACGAGATAACGATATGATTTACTTACAAGTTGTCCCCACTATCTTGGCTGATATACCACCTGCCAATATGGTAAGTCCTCAATTACCTCCAGAATTATACGACGCTTCAAAAAATCCAATATTAAATCGGATATTCACAACTCTATTACCTTTTGCTGCTCATCGTGCTATTTTGATATACAAAGACAGAGCGCGAGAACTTGTGCGAAGACAAATCATTAGTGTCTACAATAGAATGAAGACTGAAAATATTTTATTTTTGAGTAAGCTTGATTTACCTGGCTCTGTCGAAGCTATTGAAAAGCCTCTTGGTATGCCTACATCTGTGCTTAATTACGCGACTGAAATAAGAGCTAAAGGGGGATATGGATTTTTAAATCAATCTTATTCTGATGTCTTAAAGGAGCGAAACAGCTACACCCAGCTAGTTAATGAAACTGAAAAGATATTACGGGACTCCAAGTTGATTCCATGTCCGGGAAAGTTTGATCAAGAGAACGAAAATGTGTTTGATACACTTCTTCAAGACATAGAAGATCTTAAGAAGAACCTAGCGAGCGCAGCAAATCAAGATGACTTAATAAAACGGAAAATTGACTTTTGCTCCCAAATGATAAATTTACTTTGTCAGCCTGACGATGTCATAGCCCGTTATATTCCGCAATCACATATTGCGGTTCTTGAACCAAATCTTAGGAAAGTAGTGTATGATGTTCGTTTTATATTATCTGAGATTACGGCATTATCGTCAAAGTGGGATCATATTATTGAAACAGTTTGGTTAAAGGCAAATGGGACATCTGTTGAAACCGATGTGAGGAAACAATTGAATGAGTTGGAATCAGCTACTGAGCGGGTTTCTGTAACGGTTGAATTATTTGAGAATGTTATTCAAGAGAAATTAGACTCTGAATTCTTGACTGACTTGGATCAACTTGACCGTTCCAGGAAGGAAAACGAAGATCTATTGAGAAGGCTTGAAATGGCTAACTCCTTTTTTATGAATTTTCAAATTACAGATAAATCTGCTGCGAAACGTGCAGAGATCATACAAAGTCTAAGCAACACATTTTCGGAGTTCAGCGCATTGCAAGGATATATCGAGCAAAGTCGACAGTTTTACGAATCAGCCAAAGAGGTGTCAACTTCGCTATTGAAGAGGGTTCGCCATTATATTGATGACAGAAATTCTGCTATGGACGATGATTTAATTGAGGCCATCAATCAAACTGGAATCGTGTGTCCTCAACCTCAAACAAATTTGTCCCAAGGAATATGGACGCCGAAGCAAGAACTTAAATTTAAACCTAACGATTAAAGGTGAGTTACTATCATATTTTTATCCTATACGCAGATTATGTCATTAATTGTGTCTTTAAATTGAAGTTATGCACGTAACGTATGTCTTCCTTAGTTTCCAAGATATATGTTATTTTTCATATAGGATTTGAGAGGTCATGGTCGGCAACTGACCACCTCATGTTCAGAGAACATCTTTAGTATACTTTGAATTGTTGAAAATAGGAACAAAGTAATACCAAAAATTGCACCGCAATATGCATGAATTTTCTTGGTCCATGGTTTGGATGATAGCTTGATATAGCAGAGAGGAGGGAGGATATAAGCCATTGTAGAGGCAGAAGTGGCGCCTATCAACTCCAGCACAATACCAAGGTTGCAAGTAACAAGTGATACAATCACGGCAGCTCCTATCAAAGTGACAGTAGTGATAACATGAAGTTTTCTGTCATATTCATAATTTGGATATATATAGTCTAGAAGAACCTCCCTGCATACAAATATTTCAAGAGGCATTGTCGTTAACATGTTCAATCCAAAACCGAGTCTTGCAATAGTAATAACAACACTAGACTTGCCAAAATTATTCAAAATATTTCCTTGAGTTTTGTCTCCAAACGGTAAGAACCCAACAAGGGCAACTATGATACAAACTAACATAGAAACACCAGTGCTCCAATGTGTAACAATAAAGAACCGATTCAAAGTTGGTTTCTTGAGAGAATCGTATATTAACAGAGTATTATGATGGCACACGAAAGCAAACGAAATTACACTTATGCCTTGCAAGATATTAGGACTAATAGTTAATAGAGGTAAACTGAATGAGCCCTTATCTTCATCTGGTACCTGTAAAGCTCCAATAGTAATGCATACTACAATTACAGCCATAGAAACAAGTGCAATCATACTTGCTTGCGACAATTTTGCAATGTTTCTGTTCAATGATAAAGGCAAAGCAACGCATAATGAAAATAGCAAAATTACAGGTCTTCTATATGCAAATATACCTATAACAGGATATGTTGCGAGATTAGGCACAATAGCTACTATAACGTCAGTAATAGTATCACCCATGATGATGGCGTATGCCATAGCACCTCCAAACGCAAAAGCGCACTGTGCTAAAGTAATAGCAAGCTTTCCTGCATGCCCAAAACAGCTTTCAACAGTTGCTTGATATGTAGAAGTGCCAGAAAGTTTAGCATTTATTACCATAAGTCTGAGAGTCCAGTCTATAACTACCGTCAGCATTACCATTATGACCAAGCAAGCAATCAACCCGCTTTGTCTCATAGCATACGGTTGACCAATTACACCTGCACCTATAATACTATTTGCCATATTCATAAAAGCCATTTTTATAGTACTTTTAGAGTTGAGAATATGAGAGAAATCCAATACTGCATCCGATTCTTCAGGAGTGTAATTTCTAGATTCATTGTGGTTCTCATAATCAAGCTCTTCTATATTTAAAGAAATATCTGAAGGCACACTTAAGGAGTAGAGTATACCATTTTGTTCATCGTAACCACTATTACTATGATTCAATCGATTATCTGCGGATCCTATGGAAAGCAGAGGATTAGAATCATTCAAAGAGTCTAGAGCCTTTAAGCTTGAGTTGCTTATTTTCTTCGAACTTAATGAAGCATTTGAATCATTTGAAATAGACCTTCTATCGGTTGTATCGTGTGAAAGAAGGTGTTCGTCCATTTAATCTTGCTCTTTACACATTACCTCATTTACCTCAATCCAGTTATATCACACTTTTAATTTGGTAGTAAATACTATAAGTAATAAATAAGAAAAATGGATATTTCTCTTGGTGCAAATAGCGAAAAATCTAAATATCCTAAAACGGGAAAGAATACGTTTGCTAGTTCTTTAATCCTATACAGCCTTTGAAAAGTAAAAGTCCACGGGATCCACAAAATCTTCCAAAGTTTCTTCCTAAAGCGCTTCAAGTAAAAATTTATAAATGTAGTTCTTTCTTAAGACTTTTTTCAGCTTCAAGAATATTTCAGTCTGATATATGTAACGTCTCTGAAGTATTTCGTATATCACCGTGAGTTTGAAACAGCGAAAGATTCAAAGGTCTCCTCGGTGTAATATGTCGTATGCACCAAATAAGATATCTACGCCTCAAGTATCCTAAACTTTATATTCTATAGTCTCTTAGAGAAATAAAAAAATCGAAAGAATAGATGAATTCACTCCGTTTCAGAGTGCTTTCCTTATATTTCAAAGATCCTGTGAATATGGGGAAACCAAGTAGCAAAAACTGTGCTTAAAGTTGTTTAAGGTTTGGCAATTTATTAGCGGATGATTAAAATATTAAAGTAATTTAATTTATCCTATAAGTTATTCCCATATGATCTTAATTTTTAAATCAAAGATTTAACTATCCTATTCGGCCATGTGGGATAGATTATAGGATACAAATACGCAAAATAAAACGCTGAGATTAAATATTAAAACATGCTGAATTATAATAAAAGAGAGCATTCAGAATACAACCATTCAAATTACTACACTAGGAGATGTAAACAAAATACAGCCGAAAAAAAACAATACCAAACATCTCTTGAACAGTTCAAATGTGAAATAGCAATGGCAGCAAAGCGTATGAAATCGCAAAGTAGAAAAAAAGACGCATTAACAACTATACAAAAAACTGCAACTGGTCACTACAGTTTCCTTTAATCTAACTATGCTTGTCAAGATTTTGAATAGCAACAAGCTCGCTGTACTTACCACCAAGGGCCAATAATTCGTTATGTGTTCCACTTTCAATGACAACACCTTGATCAAAAACATAAATAACATCTGCATGTTTAATGGATGCTAATCGATGTGCAACTGCAATAGTAGTACGTCCCTTAGAAACAGCATCTAACGCTTGCTGTACAATCTTCTCAGACTCAGAATCTAATGCCGATGTGGCTTCATCAAGTAGTAAAATCTGTGGATTGCGGATTAAAGCTCTAGCTATAGCAATTCTCTGTTTCTGACCTCCAGATAACAGAGTGCCTTTAGAGCCACATAGCGTATCGTACCCCTCAGGTAAAGTCATAATGAAGTCATGAATATTAGCCATTCGGCATACCTCAATCAATCTTTCTTCACTAATCTCCTCATCTGGAATTAAAGATCCAAATTTCACATTTTCCCTAATAGTTCCAGAATAAAGTGTAGGCTCTTGCTGTACCATAGCAATATGTGAACGATAAGATGAAATGTTAAGAGATGCTACATCACGGCCATCCAATAATACTTGGCCACTCTGGGGACGATAGAACGATTCAATTAAACCAATAGTAGTAGACTTTCCACAGCCAGAAGCGCCAACTAATGCAACAAATTGACCTTTGTGAATACTTAAATTTAGTCCACGAAGAACTTGAATTTCGGGCCTTGTAGGATATCTAAAGTGAACATCCCTAAACTCAATATTTCCTTCGACTTCATCAACCATTTCTCCACTACCATTATCAACATTAATGGTGGGCTTGAGTTCAATTAGACTCATGATATTACGTGTAGCATCTCCAGCTTTAGTCATATCAGGTGCATATGAGAAAACAGATCCAGCAACTTGTGTGCCAAAAACCATACAAATGAAAGTAATAAAAAAATGCGCCATGCTGAGCTCTTGTCGCCTCATTAAAGTACCTCCCCACCAAAATGCAAGAGCAACAATAAACAAAGGTGTAGCATGACTAGCTGCAAATGCAAAAGCTGATTTGAAATTGGCATATAAATTAACATTCACCTGTCTGCTTAAACGCTCAGCATATGCTTCAACTACCTGGTCTTCACGAGTCAAAGAAACAACTGTTCTCATAGAACCGGCAGCTTCACAAGCTGATTCTGATGAATCTTTATAAACTCTACTTGACCTTTCTTCGACCTTCTGCAAAATATGAATACGCCAAAATCCACACATTAATAAAACAGGAACACAACTAAGACAAACCAAAGCAAGCTTCCAAGACAAGCACAATCCAACAATAATACCTGAAACTAAAGTTACAGCTGAAGTAAATAAATGTGATAGAGTACTGCCACAAAGACCTTGTACATCCTCGCCATCTTTGCTTAATGTGCTTGTCAAAATACCTGTTGCATTTTCCTTACGATCAAAAAATGTAATATCCTGACTCAAAATAGATCCATAGCTCATTAAACGCACTCTTCGCACAAGACGCTCACCAGCAATACTCATCGAACTAATCATAATAGTATATCCGATAAACTCAATAACAGCAAGCATAAACAACATACCAGTCCAGAAATCAATGTCAGAACGCATCTGGGCAGTGTCGGGAGATGAAATAGCAGATACACAATTACCAAAGAAAACTCCCATAGTAGGATAGCCTCCGCCAGAAGTAATAGCGGTCAAAAAACCAATAACAATATACTTTGTTTCAAACTTATTCAGCCTAAAAAGTTGCATAACAACTTGTAAATTGTTATACTTAGCAGTACGCGCCCCAATCTTTCTGAGATCATCCAACTGAGTACTAGCTAAAGATGCTTCTCGCTTGAGATTGTCATCGCGGATATCTTCAGGTGCATACAATTGCACTTCATTATCGTCTTCTTCCTTTCCTTCTGATCTTTCAAGATCTTCGCCCATATTGGAATCACCGTCCAGATTCTTTTTAACAGACTGGGCCTCAACTAATCCAAAATAGACGCCCTTGGAATCAATTAACTGATCATGTGTTCCTTGTTCAATTATAGCTCCCTTACTCATAACAATAATTCTATTGGCATCTTTAATAGTTGAAAGACGGTGGGCAATAACAATTGTAGTTCTAGATTTAGAAGCTTTATCTAGAGCATCTTGTACAACACCTTCAGATCTCGTATCAAGAGCAGAAGTAGCTTCATCAAGAAGCAAAATTTTGGGGTTACTGACGACAGCTCTTGCAATAGCAATTCTCTGCTTCTGTCCACCAGAAAGCAAAAACCCACGTTCGCCAACATGTGTTTCAAACCCTTCAGGCAAACTAGAAATAAAATCATAAGCATTTGCTTGAACAGCAGCATCATAAATTAGTTCACGCTGCTTCTCTTCGCTCGCATTTTCATATTCCGTTCCAATCAAACCATATCCAATATTCTGATAAATAGTACAAGCAAATAAGGTAGGTTCTTGAGAAACCAAAGCAATCTGTTGTCTTAACCATCTAGTATTCAAGGTAGAAATATCATAACCATCTAATAATACATCACCTGATATAGGGGCATAAAAACGTTCAAGCAATCCAACAATAGTGCTCTTTCCAGAGCCAGACATACCAACCAAAGCTACGGTTTCACCTGGTTTAACTTCAAGAGACATGTTTTCGAGTACAACAATTCCAGGTCTCGAGGGATATATAAACTTGACATTCTTAAGCTCAATGTGACCTTTCACATCTGACAATTTGCCACCTTCTTCTGATTCAGGATCAATGTAAGACTTGCGGCTGATTGTAGCAAAGATCTTACGAGCAGCAGCAACACCCATACCCAAACTTTTAGCGTGTGTAGCACTTTGGCCAACTATGACTGTGCCAAAGATAACTGCCATAATAGCAGTGATAACTTCTGGAATTTGAAAGTCGCCCCATGCAATAAACCTAGAACCTTGCCAAAATCCAAGAGCGTATGTAGAATAAGTGATAAACCAAAATGAAGCAATAAGAATAGCCAAATAATGACCAGCTCTGGTATTGTGTTTCTCTCCAGTTAGAATGAATTCTTGATACTTAGCTTCAAGACGCTTTTGGAGTCCATAAGCATGGACATTACGAATTGTTGAAATAGCTTCCTCGGCAGCAGAACCAGCTAAAGCATATGCGGAATTAGCACGAGAATTTTCTTTGACCATTCCCTTAGAAATTACGGTTGATACTAGAAGGATACAAACAAAACTAGACATTAAAATAAAAGCTAGCTTCCATGCACGAACAAAAGCAATAATGATCGCGCCAATCATACCAACAAGACTCATAACAAGAACAGAAAGCTTTTCAGAGATTGCTTGCTGAATCAAGTTTGTATCCGTGATAATACGAGTGGTAATTTCACCTGAACCTACATCATCAAAAAACCCAATATTTTGTCGTAAAATTGCTCGAAGATATTGAACACGGATACGGTTCGATAAAATTTCACCGGTATAAACAGTAGTAAAAGTAGCTATCAGAGCAGCTACAAACGTAGCAATACCTAAATAAGTGAAATACAAACTATACTGATTTACAGTATCTTGAAAAACAGAAGGTGGAGTGAACCCAGCAAAAAACCCAGCAAACTCATTAGTTACATTACCAAATATCAGAGTCATTACAGGCAAAGAAGCACCCATGGCTCCAGACGTAATAAGGCCAATTGCTAAAATAATGTATTCAGGCCACTCAGCATATTTGAATAAAGTGAAGTAAGAGACTTTAACATCGGGAGTATCTACTTGTCCTTTTAATATTCTTTGTTCTTCTTCTGGCAGTTTTGATAGTGTATTGAGACGCTCTAATACCTTAACATCAGGTGGTAACTCGAAAGAATTGTCTGTTTTCTCAGATGTGGGCGTTGAATTTTTCTCATTCAAAGTCATGGTTAAAAAAATTCCTAATTCTTAAAAGAGTAACTAATTAATCGACTTATTACAAATGCAGATGTAAATAAAAAAGAAACGAGAAATATACACTATGTAAAGCAGCAACAACAGTATAAATAAAAATATAAAAAATCACCTTTTATATCTATATTATATGCTACTTTAAGAACGGAAATATCTTATCCAATGTTATGTATTACCGTAGTATGAAATAGATGGACCCTGCGAGAAAAAAAATCCAGCTTCTTGAAAGCACTTAAAACTATCAATCAGTAAGGGCCTCGAATAAATCTATCGGTATCTTTCTAACTTCTATAATTTGCCGTATATATGTCAAAAAATATGGTGCATATACATATAATTCGCTATTATTATCTTTGCAGCATAAATTGAAAATGAATCAGAAGGCAAAAAGATAGTAAAAAGTGTGGGGAATGAATAACTCAAAAATAGGTCACTCTATACTATGACTAAATGAAAGTAGAGGGAAATTCGAAAGCAATAATTACGGGAGAAAAGTAACGCCGAAAAGATAGAAAAAGGTAAGAACCGATATCTGTTTAAAAAATCCGCAAAAAAATCAAAAGTAAAGCAAATAGAGTATTGCTTATATAATATGTTGTAGGATGATTGAAGAAAGAGAAGAAACCGATGTTTATATAGTAAATGAGTTGTCTATCCTGTCCATTAGTTAAAGTAGTTTAACGGTTAGCTTATCCTATACATAGGTAGCGCTTAGGTAATGAGTCCATCAATTGGTTATAGATGGTTATATCCGCTCAGATTAACTTAATTAATCTCCTTCGTTTTCTTTCTATGGCATTGTTCGAGTGTGTGAACACATCGAAGATGGAATCTTAAGTCCCATCTTATTGGGAACATCTACGACCAACGTGGCTGAGATCTTTCTTAATCAAGTTTCGTCATAGGTAAAACGTAATAAGAGTAAGATATTACCGAAACTGCTCTACCCCATGCATAGCCGTTAGAATATTCCTTCTAATTATAGGATAAATACTTTAATGACTTAAACCGTTTTCAATTCCTAGAATTCATTGGATGAAGCAGTAACCCTTCTTGCTTTTAAAATCTAACCTATCCTATAGACGCTTCATCCTATCCAATTGTGACCGTTAAGAAAATATGCAATATTGTTGAACCGTTTTCGATTGCATTTTTCAATGGAGTTAAGAAATTTCTCCCAAACCGGAATTTGAGAACAGTTAGGATAAACTTAAAATAACTGGTAAGGTTAATTAACTATATAGGATATGTTAATTAAGACTAGGTGTAGCGCCCCTTCGGGGCGCTCGAACATGTATTTTTAAAAATGTGTAGGGTTGTGATGTAGAAAACGTTATATCGGGAGAGTTGAAGGAAACATTCTGCAGTTACTGTGCTAAATGTTGAAAAGATATATTTTTTGTTATAATTATTTTAAATAGTTGTAGTAAAAAAAGTAGACAGGTTTAAGTTTGTTGTTGTTATCACCTCTGATTTCCATATTGAATGTTTTGCCTTCTAAGTTAGAGCGAATATATTCAACTTGATCTAAGATAGACATGTTAGCGCATTGCTCTAGAAACTTTGTAAGGACACCTTCAAGTACTTGAAAGAGAGAGAAGTTGAATCCTGGTTTTTCAGATATTTGTACTACAACACGGTAGTAATGGATTGTAGTCAGCTTTGTAGTGCAAGGACAACGAATAAGGGATCATCTGCAGAGTTTTGTTAGGACAGTCTTTGTATGTATATGCGTTATTAGATTTCACATTAGTAATGTTTGCAGTGCATTCAAATTTACCTACTTCTTGCTTTCCGATAAGCGGGGAGTCAATTGTTGTTGATGCAGAAGTTTTGGCTCGAGTTGAAGTAGACGTTGAAAGTTCCTTAGGAGAAGACTTAACAGGTGAATGCTTTGAAGAACTTAAGGTAATGCCTGGTTGAAACTGATGAGAAACATGAGACATATACGGTGCATTCTGGGTCTTCTCAGAAGTTGGACAAATTACTGTACAGCTAAATCTTTGAAATTCAGGTGTTTCTGTGTTGTAAAAAACTGGCTCGAAGTAAATTTAATGATCGAGTAAACAATTTCGAGATGGTGTAACAGAGAAATGTATTTTGGAAGATTATCCAGATTGGTCACATACATCCGATATAACCGTTAGTAACCTGAGCAGTTGTTTGAATATTTGTAATGTATGCCGTAAAGCAGTCAAAAGTGAGTACGGAGAACTGTTGAATAGTTGCAAAAGTAGAGGATGTATATATGGGATACCTAGGAAGTCTAGGTGAAAAGCTCTATCAGTGTCACTACAGCGGAAGAACGGCCTGATTAGAAAATTCAAAAGGAGATATGTTATATGACTATACTCCACAGGTGTATAAAATAAAGGGCAGTTCAAGGTATATTTTGTGTCACGGTTGAATTCGATAGAAAATGAAAGTGAAAGACAGTAACTGTTCTAGTCATCAGAGCGAAACAAAGAGTGGACATTTTTGTCATCGAAAGAAAGGG